>CAUYTI010015554.1:0-30011 GCA_963575145.1 Galago senegalensis | reverse complement strand
AGCTGTCCCCCTGGGTAGAGTGCCCTGGCATTACAGCTCACAGCAACCTCCAACTCCTGGGCTCAAGCGAGTCTCTTGCCTCCGCCTCCCAAGTAGCTGGGACCACAGGTGCCCGCCACAACGCCCGGCTATTTTTTTTTTTTTCCGGTTGCAGCCGTCATTGTTGTTTGGCAGGTCTGGGTTGGGGATTCAAACCCGCCACCTTAGGTGTACGTGGCTGGCGCCTCAGCCGGTTGAGCTATAGGCGCCGAGCCTAATATGTCATTCTTTAGTTTTCCATGTGGCAGACCAAACAGCTAGCTAGGTAGACCATTGGTAACAGTCTGAAAGTCAGTATAAAAATATGTGTTTTCAAGGGGAGTATTGTCCTGATCTATAAGAATGTCCTTGAATTCTACCCGTAAAATAAATCAGCCGCACCCATTTTCAGTTTTGTGTAGCAGGCACTGATGTTGAATGGCACAGCAGCCCACTGTACACTACAATTTCAGCTTCATTGAATCATCAGTGAACCAGGCCTGGCATTTAGGGAACTTCTGTGAGTCAAGGGCCAAATGAGCCAGTGGCTTTGCTTTAAGTGACAGAATAGAAGCTCAAACTTTCCAAAGTCATAGCTGCTACTTTTTCATGAATAGCTGAGCTGCCTTAGGTGCCTGGCTGACTACATTCTTGAAAATACCATTTCCATGTGATGAGAGAGGCTTGTTGGGCCCTTTTCACCTTGTTACTCATTGCTTTTGAGTTGACCGATCCCCAAATGGAATCTTTTGAAAAGACACATACCTGGTAGTTGTGTCAGGGAGGCATTAATCCAAACCCAGCAGGCACCTCTCAAGGAGGCTGCTTGTCTGGCCAGAGGCTTTAGTCAGTAAATTCATCTCTGCATAGAGCCTTGTACTCAAAGGGGTTATAGGATTATGGGGCCCTAAAGCTGCCAGTGCTTTTCTATGTGGGTTTGTGCCAAGGGGTATAATCTTTGGAGTGTATGGGCATTAAAGTACAAGCATATGAAATAATCAGTACATCAATACCATTTATACAGTTCATCAGTGGTGCAACAGAACACACAACGGTAGTACCTTGGGTCAAAGAGTCCTACCCAAAGGTCACCTGAGCTTCCCTTCTCGGCTGTGAATCCTGCCCAGACTGCAGCAATTGGACCTGAGTTTGAGACATGGGGATGGGGGGTTGGGAGAGAGTAGCTCCGCACCAGCACACAAGGGGCATTTATTGCAGTGTGAGTGGTACAGTAGCTGCATGCTCATCAGCCATATAAACCTGCAGTATTTTTGGTCCACCCAGAACCCAATATTCTGTAGCAAGGTTATCATTATGGACATCCATACCTGTATGGGAACACCTTGATTCAATAGCTATAGCCACTTTGCTTTGTGGTGGGGGCAAAACCCATTGGCTGACTTGGGCTTGATCTGCGTGGTAGCATCACTGTTTTTAGGAGTCTATTTTAATTTGGGCTATTTGCTCCTCCACCAGATAACATCTCTTAAATTCTTCTTCCAGGATTTCAATTCTAGGGCTAGGGGAGATTTCTAAGCCTGCAGTGTTGACAGTAAGAGTCATCTAGATCATTTGAGCTAGTTTCTGATACACCAGAGTCACCTTCATTTGTAGGAGCCTGTTGACTGCTTGGTGCTGAAGGGATTTTGTCTCAGGACAGGACCTGTTGCTAAACGTGCTGAT
Organism: Galago senegalensis; assembly: GCA_963575145.1. Taxonomy (NCBI): domain Eukaryota; kingdom Metazoa; phylum Chordata; class Mammalia; order Primates; family Galagidae; genus Galago; species Galago senegalensis. Next base: position 28,310 of record CAUYTI010015554.1, on the reverse strand, counting down.
AACTTTTACCATCAGCTGGAAGGGATGGATTTTTTTTTTTTTTTTTTTTAAAGACAAGGTCTTGCTCTGTTGTATGGCTAGAGCAGGCGTCCTCAAACTATGGCCCCTGGGCCACATGCCGCCCGCCTAGGACATTTATCCGGCCTGCTGGGTGTTTCTGCTGCCATTGCCTGTCCTGCTTAGCAGCTGACTTGTCCCCGGGCCTGCAGTCCGGCCCTCCAATGGTCTGAGGGACAGTGAACTGACCCCCTTTTTAAAAAGTTTGAGGTCATCTGGGGCTCAAGTGTAGTGATGTCATCATAGCTCATTACAGCTTCCAACACCTAGACTCAAGTGATCCTCCTGTCTCAGCCTTCTGAGTAGCTGGGACTACAGGTGCTTGCCACTACCCCCAGCTAATTGTTTCTATTTTTAGTAGAGGCAGGGTCTGGCTTTTGCTGGTCTTAGACTCCTGACCTCAAGTGATCCTCCCACATTGGCCTCTCAGATTGCTGGAGATACAGGCATGAGCCACCCCACCTGGCCTTAAAAGGATGGATTATCTGTAAGCTAGACTGCAGGAGGAGCTGAGAACTAAGATAACCAGTTGCTGCCATTCTTCTGTAACAAACATTACATGTCCAAACAGTGTAATTACATCCCCCATCTTCCAAGCAAACTTGCCTAAGCTCTGAAGATTGGCCTGGTTCTACCCACAGTGGGTTCAGACTTTCCTCCTTTCACACTCACACTCAGTGTAAGATGTATCTCTGTAACTGTTGTCCAAAAGGGAACAGAACCTTATGTGCTCCCCTCTTCCTCTGCCAAACCTTGGCACTAGATGTTCACAGGGCACACCTGCTGAGGCTGACTGTCAGCTTGGTGAGGAAGTCCTCCCATCTGGACAAGAGTTGGCAATAACCAGGGCATCATACAGCCTGTTGTCTTTGAGTCTGCCTAGATCCTGGTACTCAGCTGAAACTTCCTCTTCAATTTAGCCTGATTAACAGGCGATAATATGTTCACCAATGATTCTCATAGACTTTTCTCAATTTTTGATAACTCTCCTTGGCTTTCTAGAAAGTGTTGGCTCTGTCAGCATCATGTGATCATTGCCAAACTGTTGAAAATTGTGAAGGGCCTGAGATTTTTACCCTTGTAAGCTAACAAGTTCACCTACTGCAATTTCATGCATTCTGTTTGAAGACATGAGACTCCTGGGTCAGAGTCAAAGGATTTGCTTACTCAATGGCAATAGCAGTACCCAGAGTGCCAGCTTTTGTGCCAGATAACCGAGTCTCAGTTTACACAGGGTACTTGCAGAGAGAAGCAGGTGATGCCTGCATACACAGTTGGTACATGAGAGGAACGGACTCCCAACTTACAGGACTGGATCTTTTGTATAAGTTGACAGAAAACCTTTTTGACCTTTGTATTGGAGGGTTATGTTATCTTCATTATACTGGTCAGTAAACAGATTTGCCCTTTGCTTTCTGAGGAGATGTTGTATTTTTTAAGGTTGTTTAAATAAACATCTAGAACAGTGGTTCTCAACCTTCCTAATGCCATAAGCCTTTAATACAGTTCTTGTGGGTCTCAACCCACAGGTTGAGAACCGCTGATCTAGAACAAAGGAAAGGCATCTTTTTTAGAACTTACAATGTGAATCTCTCTAATTGTAGAATATAAATGTCTTAACACAATAACTAAGAAAAAGACATGATGGCTATGTTAACCAGTTGGATGAAAGAATTTCAAACTGTATACAGAAACAGTACACTGTACCCCATGATAGTATTAATGTACACTGCTATGATTTAATAAAAAAAAAAAGTTAAAAAGAAGAGAACTTACAGAAATGCTAGACAAGTATAGAGAGGTGTTTCTTTCCAGGTTGTTTTGGGTTGTGATAGCATTTTTTAAATTTGTGAGAAAGAATCTCACTTTGTTGTCCTAGTAGAGTTCAGTGGCATCATCATAGCTCACTGCAACCTCAAATTCCTTGCTTTAAATTGGCCTGCCAAAGTGCTAAGATTATAAATGTTAGGTCATGGCACCCAATTGCAATAGTATTTTTTTTTTTTTTTTTGAGAAAGTGTTTCACTTTGTTGCACAGGCTAGAGTGACCTGGTATCATCCTGGTTCACAGTAACCTCAAACTCCTGGGTTCAAGCAATCCTCCTGCCTCAGCTTCCGGAGTAGCTGGAACTACAGTAATCCACCACAATGCCTGGCTAATTTTTCTGTTTTTTTGTACTAGATTCAGGGTCTCAAGCTCAGGCTGTTCTCAAACTCCTTAGCTTAAATGATCGTTCCATCTCAGCCACCCAGAGTGCTAGGGTTACAGGCATGAACTGCTGCGCCCAGCCTTGCAGTAGTATTTTTGATTACAGGTTTTTTCTTGTCAATCTAAACATTCTGGTGAATTTTAATAGATCATTTCAAGTATAATATTAAGACATTCTTTCTCACAGTACCTTTCTTTTTTCTTTTTCCTGCTTCAGTTCAGATTCCTGGCCTTTCCTTACGTCGACACTGTAATTACCTTCTCATTTGTTTAACTACTGGTAGTTTTGTTCTATCCTCAACTGCTTAGGGACAGGATGGGATTTTCTTAAAATGCATATATAATTGTGCCACTCAATTTAAGTTTGTCATTGCTTGCACATTATTATCAGGACAAAGTTTTAAGTTGTTGAGTAATTATTTCTCCTGTGCTGACTACTATCCAGTTTTTAAATGGTGACAACAAGTAAAAAATATTTTTATAAAATGTCTCGTAGGTAGACTGTACCAAACAAGTTTCTAGGCTGCTTGTTGACAGTTGACAGTTTATAACCTCTGCTTAGATCATATTTTCTCTTATACTTTCGTTTGTAGCATGTTGTTCTTTCTGACTTTAATGTAATTTCCATATCTGCCTCTTAATACTCCTTTTCATTCTTTAATGCCCACCTATTCTGTTAATCCTTTCAGCCTACTGAAAGGTGTATTGGTGTTTTTCTCCCAGCACCTTTATAGTAATTTCAAATAAACTGTGCATGTGTCATCACAGCACTGACCTTATTGTATTATAAATTACTCATTTTTAAATTGTCTTTTTTTTAAAATCCTGATTAAAGTGTAAGCTACTTGGAGTAGGACACTCCACTCTTTCTACACATAACAGGTCTTTAGGTGGGGAAAAACAAACCCCTGCTTGCCTGAGAATTGTTTTAGAATCAAATTGATTAAATTAGTTGGTGCTCTTTTTAAATCGCTTTTAAATATTTCCTGCTTTTAGCTTTGTATAATTGCTTAATTTAAAAGAGAAAGATAAGGTATTCACTAGAAAACAGACATTTAATACAGTTCTGTGATCCATTATATATATATGGTCCTCACATATATAATTTGCTGTGTCAAATTTCTTGTTTTTTTTCAAATTTAAAATACAGACTGTGGATATTCATAAAGAGAAAGTGGCTCGAAGAGAGATTGGTATTTTGACAACAAATAAGAATACATCAAGAACTCACAAAATCATAGCACCTGCAAATATGGAACGCCCTGTAAGGTATATTCGGAAACCTATTGACTACACAGTTCTGGATGATGTGGGCCATGGTGTGAAGGTAAATGTTTTATATTATGTTAACTTGAACTAATTTGCATAGCCAATAAATATTTTAGATAGGAAATACAAGGTGATAGGGATAATTTTCTTAGTTAATAGATTCTCTTTAATAGTAAGTAGCATTGTAATTTTCATAAAACGTTTAATATTATGTATTTACTAAGCTTGGGGCAGAATTTTACCTGCAGAATAGGCTATATTCAAAAAGTTATTAACTTATTTATTTAATAAATAACTAGAAATAGCTATTTATTAAATAAGCCATTTAAACCCTAGACTGGTATTATAAATTTGTGTTGTAAATGATTTTACTACTGGATAAGTATTCAAAACAAAACTATGTTCTTTCCAGAATTGGTCTAGAAGATAATTTTATAAATACTCTTATCTTTTCCTAAATATGTGTGTATGTTTTTATACCTCTGTGTATGCACCTATATAGATGCAATTGTAGCAATTTATAAAATATGAAAATTGCATATAATTTTTTCTGTGAAATAAACGCCTACCCTAATAAAAAAAAAACCCCACAATCTTTTCAGAGAGAGAGATTATTTGTTGCCTGTGTCTGTTTCTAAGCATGGCAGAATTGGCTCATCTTGAAGGATACCTGTATTCTATCAACTTTTTCATAGTCATGGGTCATTTTTCAAGCCTTTGGAATGACCTAAATTCTTTAGCCATCTGTGTTCCAGATAAATTGTTCCTTTGAAATGTGGCATTCTTTTTCCAAGAGGACCATTATTTGATTTTGTTTCTGGCCTTCAGGATATTTTATAACAGTATTAAAGGAGCAAGCTAGAACCCCATGAAGTTTTTCTACCTGATTGATCTGACTGGTACTGTTGCTCTATCTGTTGGATCCTGAATTTTCTGGGCTTCCTGGTTGAGAGAGGAGGTTAGCTGACAACATTGACCTTTATTCAGCTTTTTTTTTAACTGGAATCTCTTTTTCACTTTCATGCTTGGAAGTTATATATAAAGTTGAAATACTAGAAATATAGAGGAGACTACTTGTTTGTTGTATTTATCCAGGGGTGTGGTTAGGGTTATATAAGAGTTTAAATTTAATTTTAATTTAAAGTATTTTAGACTGGCTTGAGCTTAGGATTTGTGTTTTGAGCGTCTGGAAAAGTGTCTTTTCTGTTGTTTCCTATCTTGGGGCTAAATATATACATACATATATACAGACGCACACCCCACATATGCATGCATATACATACATATAAATATATAGAAAATATACATACACCACATAGGCATGCATATACATATATTAAAATATGTATATATGCACCACATATATATGAATATATACGTGTGTATATGCCCACCCACATTTACACTCACATGCTTACATCTTCCTCTTGCCTCATCTTAATTTTTTTCCTTTTGAAGCAATGCAACAATCATTTAAAAAACACTGCCCATTACCTTAGTGAGTATCCTTCATTATCTGATCCCTCCACTAATAATTGTGTTTAACAACTTAAGACAGTACTTGTCTGAGTAAAAGATGAATCCAAATTTTACAGGCAAGTTTTGGATGAGAAAATTTATCTATTTCATCATATATGTATAAGTGAGAAGTGTAAACAACATACAGTGTATTATAATGTATACACATTTTAAGATGTGTATTAGTATATGCATATACTGGAATAAGTATATACATATAAAATGATCATATGTACTATATTTTATTTTATCTTCAAGGATCCTAATAATGTTCCTCAAATTTAATTTTCTAAATCCAGGGTGAAATGTAGTGGTTAGGTAGAGTTCCAGACATTGTTTCTGGATTAAAGTGAGCAGGGTCATTTTAAATATACATTAAAGAATGCCACATTTCTGACACAATTTTTATAAATGAGAATGTATTCAAGAGAATGTAAATTCCTCCCTTGGATGATTCCTTTAATGCCTTTGTAGTCACCTGAAAAATGGTAGAAATTATTGAGAATGGCTGGTGGTAAGGAAAGAACTTGGAAACTTTGAACTCTATCAAAACTTAAGACTGGGAACCTGAAGATATTTTTCTTAAGGGTATAGTGCAAGTAGTGATGCTTTTGGACTATACTCATTGTTTCATGTAGGTAGGCTAGTCATATTTCATGGAGGGGGCCTTTAGGATCAAAGTAGCTTTTCTTTAATTTTGACCAAAGGGGTTCAGGAGCAAACTTAGACCTAAAGTTACCTATAACTTCCTACCAGTGTTGGCCTTCTCAAGATTTGAGTTCATAAGCTAGAAATGAGGTTTTCCAGACCCTGTTTTTTATTCCTTAGTTGAAATTTGGCTAAACTATTACTGTGCATGATAATTTTTTTTTTTTTTTTTGAGAGACAGAGTCTCACCACTTTATTGCCTTTGGTAGAGTGATGTGGAGTCACAGCTTATAGCAACCTCCAACTCCTGGGCTTAGGCGACTCTCCTGCCTCAGCCTCCCGAGTAGCTGGGACTACAGGCGTCTACCACAATGCCTGGCTATTTTTTTTTGTTGTTGCAGTTTGGCTGGGGTTGGGTTTGAACCTGCCACCCTTGGTACATGGGACCTGCGCCCTGCTCAATGAGCCACAAGTGCCACCCAGTAATTTTGTTTTTAAACACCAATGTGCTAGGTCTTTTTTGTGAGTTTAGAAGCAATCTGTAATTTTGAATATTAACATGTACTGTTTATCACTTTTAAAAATACTGTACTACCATTCAAATAATGAATACTCGTGCATTCATTATCGAGTACAGTCTTAGTTGTTGTACACTAATGTGTTAAAATAGCTTTCTTTATATCTACTGTGTTACGGTGTTTGTATTTAGATCAAAGCTTTATTTGTTTTAATCACCTGAGATTCAGTTGGATTAGTTACATAGGATAAAATACTGACCTGAGAAATCACTGGGCCTGCATGAGATTGACATAATTAAGTGGTAGTTTCCTTATGAATATATTTATATTGAAAAATATATGAAACATATGAATATTTCCCCAGGACTTATGGATATCTTTTTCTTTATAAAATATTTGAAATGTGGCTGGATAAAAACTTGTTAACATGAATTGAATAACTGTAAATGTTAATCTGTCCTATCAGATATAACTTATCTAGCATTAATTTCTCCCTTTTCCCCCCCTTTTTTGCCAACGTAAAGTGGCTAAAAGCCAAGGTAAGAGATATTACTTATTTGATCCACAGTATTCCCTCTATATTGATGGAGGCTGCAGAGCCACTAAAATGCAAAACTCTTCTTATGTCTGTCTGCTTTTTTCTGTAGGATTTATGTAGATTAAATATACTCAAATTCAGTTCAAATCAGCAACATTTAGCTTGGCTGTGTTAATATATCAAAGATATATTGACACCTGCATTTATATAGGAACATTAATTTTGCTAACATTATTGCTTTGCTCATTTTTTGATAGTTGCCTTGCTTTCATCGACTTACAATTAGTAGGTTTCCCAGACATCATATGTGACTTTGTTACTGAATTGTTAGGATAAAGATGGATATCTTAGCAAATTGACAGTGAGGTCTATAGTTTATATTTATGCACACATTTGAAAAATTCTAGGAAACCCAGTGTTTGCAGATAATTTTGATCTCCATGAATATGCTTAGTAACAAAATAATGTATAAAATCCAATAATCTCACTTGTGTTTTGCCATAAATTGATGTGAATGGAACAAAATAATAGGAAAAAACAAGTGCGAGTGGTTCCTTGACTTTTTAAAATGTGGTACCAAAGTCTTTATTAAAACTGTCTGGGAATCCTTACTTCACATTCTGATATTAAAAAAATAATAATACATGGTGTTAAAACGCTAAGAGAACAATTTGATGTAAAAATAAAAGTGTTTCTTTCCACATTTTAGCATGGAAATAACCAGCCTGCGAGAACTGGCACACTGTCGAGAACAAATCCTCCTACTCAGAAACCACCAAGTCCTCCCATGTCAGGCCGGGGAACATTGGGGTAAGAATTCAGCTACATTTTAAGAAAGAATACATGCTACCGGAAAGATACTTTTTTGACCGAAGAAAATGTATGGCTCCCTGCCATGGGACCCTCTCTGTGTGACATTACCTTCTATAAGTTTGGTTTAACTCTTAACTTTCATGCGTAGAATAAAAAATGAATCTGCATATAGTCTCTGTAGACATCTATTCGAGAAAACATTTGTATATGTGTAAATGGGATTATTTAGTTTTTTGTCTTACTGTTTTTTTTAAACTATAAATCTGAGTTAAGTTTCAGATGGAATGACTAGAGGATTTGGTATGATGGCTTGGAGATAGGGAACTTTAGGCATTGCCACAGGGATTGCTATGGACATTGCTTTGGGCATTGCTGCAGCATTGCCTCACTGAATCTGGAAGTTTCTAAACAGTTTCAGATACCCTGATCAAAATTGGATAGAGGCTGGGCAAGTTCCAGATGGTTAGAATCAAGATAGTGGAGGAACACCTCCCCTTTCATGAATATTCCTCCCCTTGTTTAGCCCATGGCTTAACTAGAAAGGCAACAGGAACTGGGGGCTGGTTCTCTTCTGCAGGGAGAACTTGCTTCTGTTCTGGCTGACGAGTAAACTTTGTATAGTTCTGAATAATTCTTGCTTTCACTTTATACTATTGGCTCACTCCTGAATTCTTTCTTGCACAAAGCCAAGGACGCACTTGGACTTCAAGTGGCTCCCAGCATTGGGAGTCACTTTCCTGTGTCATCTTCACAGGTATTTACATATTTATATTACAGAGCTTTGAATAAGTGGTCTGCTTTGTGTAGTAACCTGCCGCTTTTCTGTTTTCTCCTATTACTTGGCACCTAAGCCTTAGAGACCCCCCCCTTTTTTTAGGAGGGAGGGGCAAAGCCTCATTCTCTTGCCCAGGCCAGAGTGCCCTGATGTCAGCCTAGCTCATAGCAACCTCAAGTTCCTGGGCTCAAGTGTTTCTCCTGCCTCAGCCTCCTGAGTAGCTGGGACTACAAGTGCCTACTACAGGCTTTTAATTTTTTATACTTTTAGTAGAGATGGGATCTCACTCTCGATCAGGCTGGTCTTGAACTCCTGAGGTTAAGTGATCCTCCCATCGTAGCCTCCCAGAGTGCCAGGATTATAGGTGTGAGTCACCATGCCTGCCCAACGTAGAGACTCTTTGCCTGAGTACTGCTAACTCTGCTTCTGCTAGTAGTCTTAGACCCCTTCATACTAGAGTAGCTTTATGGGCAGGTCAAGTAGAGAAGTAGAAAAAGCAGGTGGCTGCTTCTTCCCAGTTCTCAATGAACAGCTATTCAACACAGTCGATTGAATACTTGCCAGTACACTACATTTCTTTTAAGATTGTTCACTTTAGCACAGAATATGCTCTATTAGATTTCTTGTTTTTTGTGGAGGGATTGTGGAACAAATCAAGTTTTTTAGAGGATCTTTGTTTCCATTTTCATTCTTTAAATCCTCTGCCTTTGGAAAAAAATGAAATTACTAAACAGAAAACCGTTTATTGAGCAGATAATGGCATTACATCTAGGATAAGAATATACTTCATTTATTTCCCTATGAAGAAGGAATTAATTTAGCTCCGTATGTAAAGAACGGTGACTTAGGAGCCCCATTGAGCTTAATGTCCATTTCAAAGTTTGATATTGAACATTTAAAAAAAAATTATAGCTATTATTTTTAGAAATAAGCTTAGAACTTAAAGTTACCTTTTCTCATGGTTTTCCCAAGAAAAGGCAACAAATCTTAGTTTTTGTGTTAAGGTAACTAAATTCATATACCTGATTTAGAAAATTTTTTTAAATTACAAACAAATTAATATTTTTAAAAACAAACTGTTATACTTGGTCACAAACAGACAGCCACAAATTCGGAGGAGGGGGAATGTTATACTCTTTTATCTTTCTTATCATTATTCCTTTTTCTTCTATATTTCTTTAGACGGAATACTCCATATAAAACCCTAGAACCTGTTAAACCCCCAACAGTTCCTAATGACTACATGACGAGTCCTGCAAGGCTTGGAAGTCAGCATAGTCCAGGCAGGACAGCTTCTTTAAATCAGAGACCAAGGACACACAGGTAAATCTTCAGGTTGAACATTTAACATTGGAGAGTGGATGTTATTGAGTGGTGGCAGTCTCCTATAGAGGTGCTGAAGTACTACTCTAATCCTAATAGCAAATGTAAAAGTGGGGGGTAATTATATTATATGTTAACTGTAAATTTGTGTCATACATCTGTTGTTTTAGGTTTGTTAAATATCTTTAAATATTTATACTATTAATGGATTGTTAGTACTTCCTCCTTTTGACAGAAGTACAAATGTATATTTATTTGATTTAAGGTGAAAGGTTTTTTTTTATAAACAGTGCTTTAAAAAAGGGTAAAACAACTACTTTTAAATATTTTTGGAGAAAAGGTTAGATATCATTAAAATTATACAGCATAATTTAAACTTTAAGAGATTGAAAGATAGAGATTTAGCATAAATCTGAGGAATAATTTCTTTAGTCAGTACACTAGAATATGTTGTTACATATATTTTTAAATGTTCTAAAAATCAAATACCAAGTGGAGTTTTTAAAAACTTCACATGCAACATAACATATTCAGAAAAGTGCATGCTTTGTTAAGTATATACGGCTTGGCTTGGCACCTGTGGCTCAAGTGGCTAAGGCACTAGCCACATATACCTAAGGTGGTGGGTTCGAATCCAGCCCAGGCCGCCAAACAACAATGATGGCTGCAACCAAAAAAAATAGCTACGCATTGTGGTGGGCGCCTGTGGTCCCAGCTACTTGGGAGGCTGAGGCAGGAGACTCGCTTGAGCCCAGGAGTTGGAAGGTTACTGTGAGCTGTGGTGCCACGGCACTCTGCCCAGGGGGATAGCTTGAGGCTCTATGTCCAAAAAAAAAAAAGTATATACAACTTGATAGACAACATTCACATTTATGCAATCATTACCCAGGTCAGTAAACATAACATTACTAGCAACTCATAAGTCCCTCCCATCTTTTTTCTCAATTATTATTTCAATTATTATCCAAAAGTAGCTGGTTTAGTTTTTGAGCACTTTTATAAAGTCAGGTAAGTTTATTATATAAATTAACTTGTTGTATTCTTCAATTTTATCTCTCAAGAACTTGAGCAATGAACCTTGCTCAAGCCTTGACTTTTAGGTTGGTAAATTAAAGATAATTTAGTAAAATTATTTTGGGGATTTAACTAAATGGGGTCTGTTAAGCTGTGAGATGTTGGGTAGTTGATATTTATTGCTATTGCTACTGTTAGTAAATAAATTGTTAAGTTGATATCTGTAGATGATGTATTTAGCTCAAGTTCAATAAGGGTCCACATTTTCTCTTTTTGTTAAGTTATTAGATGAAAGTGTGGTTTTCCTCCATATTAGCGGTAGTAATAGTTTAATAATTCAGCTGGTTATTAAGAGTTAACTTCGCTAGACACTGGGCATATACCAATAAGGTATGGTTCTTTTTAGGGGGGAGCTTATTATGTTAGAGCAAAGATAAACTTTTCTATAAAGGGACAGATTGTCATTATTTTAGGATTTGTGGGCCATATGGTTTCTGTAGCAGTAACTCAGTTCTGTCATTATAGCACAAAAGCAGACATAGACAGTACGTAAATGAATGAACAAGGCTGTGTTCCAGTAAAACTGTATTTATGGCATTCAAATTTAAATTGCATGTAATTTTAATATGTTACAAAAAATTATGCACATATATATGAGGTTCGACAATTAAGTGTGTGAACTCATCCTAGAAAAAGTGCTACGTACCTTGTTGCTGAATATCACTATAGTTACCTGTGAAGTATTCCCCTTGAGAAACTATATACCAACACCAGCGTCTAGACTACCCTTCAAAGCACTTTTCCCTGGGATGAGTTTGCAAACTTAATTGTCAGACCTTGTACAAAGACGGTTCTGATAACCATTCCAGAAAAAGAGTTTGAAAATTACTTTGAAATGGTGGTCTAGGTGCTGGTTTCAGTGCAGAGCTTCCCAAGCAGAGTACTCTAGGGTAACTGTAGTGATATTCAGCAGTGAGGCAGTAGCACTTTTTCTAAGATGAGTTTGAGAACCTAAATTGTCTGATTTTGTATGTTTTCTCACATATACATGTATGCACACATTACTAAAAACAACTGGATAGTGCCAGGTCTTACAGCTAAAAGGACAGTGCATCTATATAGCCAATAAGTAGAGTACTTGGGAGTTGGTTAGAGTTTATTAGAATGCCACACTGAAACTTTATGAGCATCTTTTTTATGCTTATGTTCACTGTACAGAAAATTTCCCTATTTCATCACCTTTCTTTGAGATGAGTAGAAGTTTTCATATAATTTCTGAGTTGAATTGGTGTCCTTTTTATTGACTTGCATAGCATCTTGTGCACTCCCCTTTGTGGTATGCATTGCCCTATTTTTTTGAGATGGAGTCGCAAGCTGTCACCCTGGAAAGAGTGCTGTGGCATCACAACTCACAGCAACTAACTCTTGGGGTTAAATAATTCTCAGCCTCCCAAGTAGATGGGACTACAAGCGCCCACCACAACACTGGGCTATTTTGTTGTTGCAGTTGTCATTGTCGTTTTAGCTGGCCCGGGCCGGGTTTGAACCCACCAGCCTCTGTATGTGGCCAGCGCCCTACCGACTAAGCTAGAGGCGCCGCCTCATCACCCTATTTTTAATGTTTTCCCATGCCGCTCTGTGAGCTTCATGACAGTGTGGTTCGTGTCTGCATTGTTCACTGATCTTCATAAGAAGTTTTGAATAAATACCTGTTGGCTCACTGTACTGTAAGATACTGTTGCTCAAAAAATTCTAAATAGATAGGTTCTGAGTTCTGTGTTAATCATTATTGGTTTCAGACAGGTCAAGAAGTAGAGTCAACCATATCATTGGTTTCAGACAGGTCAAGAAGTAGAGTGTACAAGAAGTAGAAGAACAAGAACCACTTCAAGTAGTAGGGTTAAGATTTATAATGAATAGTTAAAAATTTTCTATATATACATATAGATGTATAGTTAGCCCTTCTTATCCATGGTTTCCATACCCAGATTCCATGTTCATAGATTTATCCTATTGTGAGTTGAAAATACAGTGTTCTCAGGTTGTGGAAGCTGTGTATACCAAGGACCAGCCTTTTGCTCTGTGCATTCTGTAGGGCCAACTATAGGACTCGAGCATCTGCAGATTTGGTCCAGGGGTCCAAGAACCAATCCCTTGTGCATACAGAGGACTATTTAGTGGCCGTAGTAAATTTATTTTGTAAATTGTAATTTTATTTTGAATCTCTAGAATTGCTCTTTTAGCTTTTTGTTTTCTTTGCAGTGGAAGCAGTGGAGGAAGTGGAAGTCGAGAAAATAGCGGAAGCAGTAGTATTGGCATTCCCATTGCTGTGCCTACACCTTCACCACCCACCATTGGGCCAGGTATGTTATTTTTTTTCCCTTTTATTAAGTCATACACACATAGATCATGAATACATTTATGCTTTTGGGGGGTGTATGTCATTAATCGATGTTTAATATGGTAATATTTATGAGCTTTGTTATGGAAGGCTGAAATAGTTTAGTCATATTGTATAAATTTATTAAATTTTTGCTTGTTGCTTTGAAGGCTAATAAGAAATTTAGCATTATTTTTAGAATGGTTTTTACAAAGTCTTTAGGATTTTACCAGCTGTTTCTCTTTATATATATAGTACATATTAAATAGCTTTGGTAAATAACTTTTTGGCCATTTTGCTTTAGAAGTACAGTCATCCCTCAGTACCCACAAGGGACTGGTTCTAGGACCCCACAGTGGATATCCAAACCTGAGGACGCTAAAAATAGTAGTTTATAACCTATGCACATCCTTCTGTGTACTTTAAATCATCTCTAGATATTTACCCAATACTGTGTAAATGCTAATGTAAATCGTCATTAATACTGTTTTTAGGGATTAATGACAAGAAAAAATAAGTCAGAACAGAAGTAACCACCCATTTTTTTCCCTGATATATTCAATCCCCACTTAGTTGAATCCAGAGATGTGGAATCCAGGGTTATGGAGGGCCAATTGTATTTGCCTTGAGCAGTAATCAAGAATGATTTTATTATTTCAAGAGCAAACCAATATTGTATGATACTCAAACCAAAGAATCAGTATCTATAAAGGGGAATTACATTTCAGAGAGTTTTGGTATTGCCTTTAGGACTAGTTTCTCAACTCTGATGTTTGCCTTTTCTGTGACTTTACTACATTTATGTATGATACTCAAAATGTGTTTTAGTGAAATGTAATAGGAAAAGTTTTACTTTTTAGAGTATATAAAAATTTAAGAAATCCTTGGAAAGAATTAAATAAGCCCCTCAATTTTTTTTTGCAAATAGAGACTTTCTATAGTGTTAAAAATGTATACTTCTAAAGTAAGTGTGATCCTGAAAAATGTTAGGAAAAAATTCTTAGCTTTCCAAGCATATTTTTAAAAAAAGAGAAAAAAACTACTTGTAAGAATAAGCATATTTTATAGTTAGTGCAGGTATGAACACAGCCGCCTTTTTATCTATTAGAATTTTTACTCATTTGAACATGCTTTACCTGTGGGTGTCTTTTTTTTTTTCTTCTTTCCAATATGGTGTACTTTCTTGCTGTTTGAGAATGTTTAGTTTTCCTTTCTTACACTCTGACCTGAATTATAAACTATTTTATTAGAAAACATTTCTGTCCCTCCTCCTCCTGGAGCTCCACCAGCACCACCTCTACCACCACCTCTCCCAGTGAGCACTGTGATAGGTGAGACTGCATAACGATTGGAGCCATTGAACTCACTGCGTAATTCAGAGTTAACTCCTTTGTAGCTAGTAGACTGCTAGCTTTATAGTCATTAGGTTGTAGGTGATAATACAAAGGTAAAAGTATTAAACCTCATAGACACTAACTTCTTCTGGTGAAAGGTTTCTAAACTTACATAGTAAACACATACAGCCTTTTCTGTGATATGAAATGTTTCTATACTTGGTCTATAACCAACTTAATGTGGGTTTTATTTGTTTGTTATTTTTCTTGGATAATTTATAGCAGTAATTGTTAAAAGTTTTTTTTTTTTTTTAATTAGCAGTATAATTTTTTCTTCCCCCCTGAAGTGAAGCTTGATTTGGAACTCCCTGGTACAGCAGGCAAAGAATCAGGGTGAAGGTGGAGACAGGAGATGAAAAATGGAAAGGCAGATCATGTTGTGGTTGCTCTGTTGCTTTCCTGTGGAGCACAGTTTGATAATAGCTTAGTTGTTATGATGTCTAAGAGTGCCATAAAACAGTTTTCTCAATAAAATGCATTTAAATTGTCCCCACATTGGGAACAACTGCCTTGCTCATGTAAAGAATTTTAAGTATATTTTATATATCAGAATAAAAACCGTTCAGTGTAGAAATACACAGTAGCAGTAATCTGTGTAGATAGTGGATAATTAGGTATTTCAAATAATGAGAGCCTGAGTTTCAGGCTAAATGAAATAAAGCTGGATAACAATGTCTTTTCACATTTGCACATATACACAAAGGGAAAGGGGGAAAGGACGTAATAAAGAAGACCCTAATAATAGAAATTGTTAGCAGGCTGGGTGCAGTGATTCAAGCCTATAGTCCCATCTACTTAAGAGCCTGTGGTGGGAAGATTGCTTGAGACAAGGGGTTCAAGAACAGCCTGGGCAATACTGCGATACCCTGTCTCTATTTTTAAAAAGTAAATAAATAAAGGAAACTGTTGGTAGAAAGTCCATGTGGAAAAATGCTTTCTTCCTAAATTAATAGTAAAATAAAACTGTAATGAGATACTACATTTTATCCATCAGATAAAAACGTAGACGTCCACTAGTACCAATGTTGGTAAGGACGTGCAGTTAACAGGAAAGTACATCACTGAGGAGATTTTATTATTTGAATAAGCTTGCTTTGCAAAGTAATTTGTTGTTACCTAGGCAAATGACCATGAACCTACCCTCAATTTATCAGTTTTGGTTTTAGGTAGTTACCCTACAGCATTAGTTCTCAAAATGTGGTTAAGGGACTCTTGGGGATTGCCACCACCCTTTCATGGACTTTTTGAGGTTGGAACTACCTTCATTATTTGCCTTATTCTCATTGTCTTCTGATGATACAGTGGAATTTTTCAGAAGTTACATAAAGTATACTTGCATATTCATGTACTTTAAAGATGTATCAGTTTTAATTTCTAATATGGCAGTTATGTCTATAACCCTCATTAACAAAGAATTCTTCGGGTTCTCTAATTTTTAAGAGTGAACTCTTCAGACCAAAATGTTTGAAAACTGCTATCCTAAAGCAGTGGCTTTCAGAGTGGTATCTCGAGACCATCAGCATCTTGGAACTAGTTAGAAATATAAATTCTTAGGTCTCAATATGCCTCAATCAGAAACTGAGGATGGGGCTCAGCAGTCTGTATTGTAACAAGCCCTGAAAGGTGAAATTCACATTTTTACTCGTGCTGAAGTTTGAGAACCACTGTCCTAGAGAAAGTCAGGAACCATATTTAGGAATGTTCGTAGTAGTAGTGTTAATAATAGCACAAATCTCAACGTAATCTAAATGTCTAATGACATTAGAATGGATAAACAAATTTGGTATTTTGGTATTTTAATACAAATAAAGCAGCAAAAAAGAATATGACATATTGATTAATTTATCCAAATGGATGAGGTTTTTTTTGTTGTTGTTGTTGTTTTTGTTTTTTCCAGTTTTTGGCCAGGGCTGGGTTTGAACCCACCACCTCCCGCATATGGGGCCGGCACCTTACTCCTTTGAGCCACAGGCCCACCCATAGATGAGTTTTTTTAAATGCCAAGAAAAAAGAGCAAGTCAATCAAATGATACACATTTATTCCATTATGAAAGTTCATAACAGTTTAAAAACTGTGTATTGTTTAAGGTTACATAGATCTTTATATATCTGTGCTAAAACTATGTAGAGAAGAAAGAGAATTTACACATACCTTGTGGAGCTGGAAATCCAGGAGAGGGGCATAAAGTAAGCTTCAATAATATTGTTAGGATTCTTTTTCTTTTTCTTTTTTTTTTTTTTTTGAGACAGAGCCTCAAGCTGTCCCCCTGGGTAGAGTGCTGTGGCATCACAGTAACCTCCAACTCCTGGGCTCAAGTGAGTCTCCTACCTCAGCCTCCCAAGTAGCTGGGACCACAGGCGCCCGCCACAACGCCTGGCTATTTTTTTTTTTTGGTTGCAGCCATCATTGTTATTTGGTGGGCCTGGGCTGGATTCGAACCTACTGCCTTAGGTGTATGTGGCTGGCGCAGAGCCAGTATTCTTTTTCTTGATCTGGGTATTTCTTTTTATTTAAAAATTATGCACACACATATAATGTGTGATTTATATATGTAACGTACACATATCAGTCACATACCCTTTGGCATTATGGTTTCTTTCATGATAAAATAGTAAATTTTAAAATAGTCATAGTTTAGAATTGATGACCAATTGATTTTCAGTTTCAAATCACCAAGAAAAATAATTTGGATGCTATATACCTTTTCCACAAGCCAGGGAAATGTAACAGTCATTTTATAGATATTTCTATTGAAAATGGTTGAAGGCTTTTTGGAAAACCTTGTCATCCAAAATTACTCATTCATAAAGGCTTTACAAACAGATTGTTACTTTAAAAATGTGTTTCTATTTAGAAAATGAAAATGTGGATGATTCAAATAATTAGTGACTGCCTATGGCCTGGGAGTTCCAAAATATTAAATATCCATGCTTTTTTAAATGAACAGCCTCCTCTGTGGGGTTTATCTAATACCTCATGTGATCTCTAAGAGAGATTGTTAAACACCTAAATGAAGAAAAACTAGGATGTTGGCTTTATCCTCTGTCAGGATGCAGTGTCTTTAGGTGGGACGAGGGGGATCATATTAATTCTGGAGTTAAGTTTGGAAAGTATAGTTAATTTTAGAGGCTTTGAATTCTATTCACCTTTTTTACTTTTGAACTATTGGCAAAGATGACAATTAAATTTTAAATATTAGTAATACTTTGGTCAATTTTGACGTTTTATATGTGAACCTGATAAGTTAAAAAAAAAGAATGCTTTGGATGTATAGCAAAAAAGTCTGTTTACAAAGTATGGAGAAAGATAGTAGATTTTCTAAACAAAGATGGCTTAAAATGCCATATTTTATAGAGTCTCAAAACTTTTTCTAGTTTTGTCAGTTATAAAAATTTAAGTGATAGGGAAAATTCTGTTAGTCTAAAAGTTGGAGATACATGTCATGTCTGACATTCTGTATATGTGCTTTCAAACTAAAATCATACTTCTCTTAAAAATCATTCATGTATTGATACTAATAACTGCTTATAGCAATGAAAGTTTTTTAAAAATAGTAGTAGTTATGGGAAACTTGTTTAGCAGGGTTTTAAAAATCATTTAATATAGATTTGGCCAGATAGATTCTTAGACTATGAATCAAAAATCTGCAAATTTTGGCAGTGGAAACTAAGAAGCTTATAAACCTGATTATGAATACATTTCATATCTAAAGACTAATGCTTTCCACCTCACACTATCTTTTGGTACTTAACAGTTTACATATAAAAGCTATATATCCCAAAATGAACAAAAAATACGGTAATATTAGCAGAATGCCATTTGGGATTATGCTTACTTAAAGGGCTTAGGAATGTTATTTATTTTTGCAGCTTTCCTTACACATAGCTGTTTTTCCTTCTGTTTTTAACTTCAGAGTTATTAGATTTTTCTCTTCTTTATTTTGTGCCTCAGTATTGAAAAAGTAATAAATACTTCATACTGAGGGGCTCCCTCTTTGTTCTGCCATCTGAGGTGATTACAATGCTCAAGTCTCTTTGTTGGTTGCCTTTGACTAATGCTTTTCAGCAGCCCCCGGCTCAGCTCCTGGTTCCCAGTATGGCACAATGACCAGGCAGATATCTCGGCACAACTCTACCACTTCTTCGACATCTTCTGGTGGATACAGACGAACTCCCTCTGTGACTGCTCAGTTTTCTGCTCAGCCTCATGTTAATGGAGGGCCACTTTATTCTCAAAATTCAAGTAAGCTTGTGCTTTGCAGGCATACAGCAACAGTGGAGCTCCTTTTGAAGGAAATTATTTGAAACTGTTACTCTTGCCAGTGATAGACAACAATTGAAACTGTGCTATTTCATGTTTATTTTTGTTTCAGGATGTTAGTCCTTGAATCATATCATTTTTTAAGAGTAATTGCTTATCATTTTCTTTTCCAAAATTCAGATTTATCCCGTGTTCTTAGCATACTAAAATTTACTAATGCTATAATATGCTATTTTTATACATAGAACTAAGAAAAAAAACTCTGAAATAAATTAAATTGGCATGTTTGAGTAGCAATAGCTACAGATACAAACATTGTAAAGTTTTTCGTTAAAATAAGGAAAATTTAAAATAATGAAATTGCTGGCTA
This sequence comes from Galago senegalensis, assembly GCA_963575145.1. Taxonomy (NCBI): domain Eukaryota; kingdom Metazoa; phylum Chordata; class Mammalia; order Primates; family Galagidae; genus Galago; species Galago senegalensis. Next base: position 9,223 of record CAUYTI010015554.1, on the reverse strand, counting down.
TCACTTTTAAGGTCATTAACCCTTACCAAAATGAGTTCAATTAAAAACATTGTGATGCCTGCTTAATTGCTCTGTCTCTGAATAATTCTAACAGTGGGGGGTATCATCTTTAGATTTCTGTTTTCTTCAAATTGCACATCTTAACACTAATTGCAATTAATGTTTAAAGCTAGTAAGATTAGAATATAGTTTTAGCACATAATGTTAGGAAGTTAGAATAGCTTAAGATCATTAATATCACTTTTCCACATTAAGATATTTAATGTTTAATGAAAAAGGGGACAAGGCTCAGAAATGAGCCTGTTATCTAGCATTTGGTTTTGGCTTAAAGTTGTGCTTACCAGGCATAGATGGAGACACGCGTTTTCTGGGGCTGCATTTATATTAGTTTACGATAAAAATATCAAATGCTCAGTGAATTCTCCCATTATTTACATAGGAATTTGGGTTAAGTTGTTTTGATTTATAATTCATTTTCTGAATATATTTTACCGCAGAGCTAGAGGAAGTTTCTCTTAATAGTTCCTTGCTTCAATTTTAAAGATGAATGTGTTGGCCCAGCCCCCATAGCTCAGTGGTCAGGGTGCCGGCCACATATACTTGGGCTGGTGGGTTAGAACCCGGCCTGGCCTGCTAAACAATAATGACGACTACACCAACAACAAAACATAGTCAGGCATTGTGGCGGGTGCCTGTGGTCCCAGCTACTTGGGAGGCTGAGGCAGAGAATCACTGAAGCCCAAGAGTTTGAGATTGCTGTGAGCTGTGACGCCATGGCACTCTACAAAGGGTGACATACCGATGGTGACATAGCGAGACTCTGTCTCCAACTTAAAAAAAAGATTAATGTATTAAAGCAAAAACTTTTCTAAGACTTGAAAACCCTCTTAGGCAGAAATGTCAAAATTCACAAGTGATTCCAAAATTAATGAAACTTTTTTCTAGACTAAAATAAGCTACTAAAACGTATGAATTTTGCCAATTAGAATTTTACCTCACATTTAGTACTGAAAGGTAGCCAGAGTCTGAATATTCTACAGATTTCATAATTCACCTCACCAGTTTTATGAGCTTTAATTTTTTTCATATTCTGCATTTTTAGATCCCATCTTTATGTTCATTATTTTTCTTTTCACCACTTAGACTTAGTTTACTCTGCAGTTAGGACTTTTAGTGACTCTTCACATATACATGCTGGTAGTTTCAGTTAAGCAATACCTGATGGGTTCTTTTCAAATAAGACACTTTTCATTACTGAATGTCTACATTCTTTTGAATATTGGAGAACAGATTTGGTCTCAAATTTTAAATATATTATGTTTTGTCAAATTAATAACCCTTTGATCGGAGTTACTGTTGGTGTTATTGTAGTAGTACTAGTATGTAAATGTTTTTAGTGTTCTGATGTGCATATTTCCTCTTCCGTCTAAATGTGGTGGTAATGCTGAGTATCTTCACACAGCTTTTCTTTTTCTTTACATACTAACCAGCATGGTTACTGAGGGTTGTTTCTAAAACAGTTTTTTAGGTTTATGGGAATGTTTTATTTTTGATTTTAAAAATCAAAACCTAACCTTTCATTATTTAAGAACCTTCTGTACACAGAGTATCAGAATGGAAGAGGATCAATTTCATAGTGAATGTTATTTGTAGCTATAAGTGATATTAATACACATGATTGCTTTGTTAAGTATTACTTCATTGAACACTGAACCTCTTTCAAATTTTTATGCTTACCAACCAAATTCCTACATTGGACTAATTGAAACAACCTTTAGATTAAAGGATCCTTGGGAACCAGTAAATTGTTGTTCTCTTTCAATTTATTGTCACGTCTTGGTGACTAACAATAAACTGCATTTGCTATTTAGTCCTATGACTTTTTCTAAGCAATTTTTGGCAATTATTGTCTTGTTAAAATGAATAAAAGTAAAGTGAAACATTCATGTTTATTTCTAGTGCATGTTATAATTTAAAATAGATTTCCTGCCCATATGAGCATTGTTATCAATTTCCTTTTTTTTTTTTTTTTTTTTTTGAGACAGAGCCTCAAGCTGTCCCCCTGGGTAGAGTACCGTGGCATTACAGCTCACAGCAACCTCCAACTCCTGGGCTCAAGCCAGTCTCCTGCTTCAGCCTCCCAAGTAGCTGGGACTACAGGCGCCCGCCACATTGCCTGGCTATTTTTTGGTTGCAGCCGTCATTGTTGTTTTGGCGGTCCAGGCTGGATTCGAACCCACCACCTTAGGTGTACATGGCTGGCGCCTTAGCCAGTTGAGCTATAGGCGCCGAGCCAATTTCCTATAAATTATATCCTCTCCAGAAATAAATTTTATGAGTATATTTCAAGTTATCCAGTGATTCATTAGAAATTACTGTATTGGCTCGGCATCTGTGGCTCAAGTGGCTAAGGCGCCAGCCGCATACACCTAAGGTGGTGGGTGAATCTGCCAAACAACAATGACGGCTGCAACCAAAAAAATAGCCAGGCATTGTGGCGGGTGCCTGTGGTCCCAGCTACTTGGGAGGCTGAGGCAGGAGACTCGCTTGAGCCCAGGAGTTGGAGGTTGCTGTGAGTTGTGATGTCACGGCACTCTACCCAGGGGGATAGCTTGAGGCTCTGTCTTAAAAAAAAAAAATTAAAAGAAAAAGAAATTACTGTAATGCAAATAATTACATACTTTAAGTTTTTGGAAATTAGGTTTCTTTTTTTAAGAGCATTGATTAAAAAGGTCACTTTTGAGATGTCTTATCTTCTGAAACTCTGAATGGTTAACATGGTATACAGAGCATTCTTACTCCCTACTAAATTTAGGAGGGATGTTTTTAAAATGGCCAGCTTAAAAAAATAACAATAACCCTGTTTTACAAGCAAGAGTTTTTTCCTGGAGAATTGTATGCAAATTTAGCTATATAATAAGAACTGCCTTTAAAGGAAACCTGTGATTAATATATTTATTGATATATGGAGTAAACAGCTATTACATATTTGTATTATTTAGTTGAATTCTAATTTACATTACCTTGAAGTTAGACATACTTGTAATAAAGTTATGGCAAAGATATAATATCCTGGAAACCTGTATAGATATTTCATTGTTATCTGTTTTGGAAAGTTTTCCTTAAAATTTGAAAACTTCATTGCATTAAAGCAGTGGTTCTTAACCTGTGGGTTGCAACTCACGGGAACTGTATTAAAGGGTCGCAGCATTAGGAAGGTTGAGAACCACTCCACTAAAGTGAATGTGATGGTGAATTTAAATCTTTCCCAAACAATGTAACATTAAGATTAAATTAAGCATATTTCTTTTATAAAATTAATTGGCTAAGTACAAGTTAGCTTTAGGCTTACTCATGGGAAATGAAAGAAGGTTATATAGGTTTTTGTTTCGTTTTTTTGTTTTGTTTTGTTTCATTTGCAAACTGTTCTTTGCATACTTATGTTTGTGGTCCTTGTAACTGACTTCTGCTTTTTGTTTGTTTCCTTTTCTTTCCTTTATCTGTTTTACTTCCCCCCATACTGTGTTGTTGCTACCAGTTTCTATTGCTCCACCCCCACCCCCTATGCCTCAGTTGACTCCACAGATACCTCTCACAGGCTTCGTGGCCAGGGTGCAGGAAAACAGTAAGTTTGGAAAAATCGAGCTATCAAAGAGTAGAGGCTGTCTCCTTATAGCATGCATGGCTGATGAGTCACCATCTTCCTTACTTGTATTGAGAAGCTAATCTTATCTCAAAAATAGGTTACTGAAACTGAAGAGCACGGCCTTCAGTTTTTTTCTCTGTGTGCATGATTACTGATCAGTATAAATATCAGAACTGCAATTTTCTTATGCCTTCAACTGCTCCTAAAACATAAAATCTGATCTCATATCTATTCTTCAAGAGTCATCAAATATAAAAATTCAAATTGTATGGGAACTTCAAGCTTCTTATAGTTATTAGCATTAGAAAGCATTTTGTATTCTAATAAATTTATTAGGATATATATAGGTAGTTATACTGCAAGATTAAATTTATCATGAAACTGAGACAGGATTTTTTCCCTTTAATTACAACAAAATTTTAGTGAAAGCTTTGTAACCTCAAATTTTTATATATATATGTTATTGAACCTACATAAAAGCTCACTGTTAGAATAAAAATGAATATTTCAAGAATAAGTAAATTACATCTCTGCTTCCCATTTTACGATAAGTAATAAGCAGTATAGAGTTCTCTTCAGGTTTTGGCTACATGCAGGCCCACTGAATATTATTTCTGAATGTGTAAATCTGTGAGCTTTTTAAGTCTTCTGTGAATAAAGATGAGGTTTGTTGATTTTTGGAAATTATTTTGAATATATGGCTTTTATCACGATAGACTAGTTTGTGCCTGATTTCTTTTGAGGTTTCAGAAGATGTATAATCTTAACTCCATAATCATAGTGAATATTCTCTGGCAAAATGAAAAGTACCACTATTACTGAATTATTTTACAGCAAAATACTTGAGATTAAGATAGTAATGTGGTCTAGTTCTAATTTGCTTCATTTGGGACCATCACCCTGATATAAAATCTTAGGATGGTTTGAACAAATGAGTAACTTCATTGACCAGCCTATCTTCTGTGAGAATATGTTGGGGCAAATTCAAATTCCATTCTTCAGCTTTTGCTGACACTGTCGTGTTCCTCTGCCCATTACATCTTTTCTGCCAGTCAAATTTGTTTATTCAGTGTTATGTGCTAGACTCTGGGAAGTCTATAAATAGTTTAAGAAAAAGTCTCCTCCTTTAAGAAATGTATAATCTGATGTATTATGAAACATTATAGTTTCCAAATGTTGAAATTTATAAATGTAAAGCCGTCCTTACCTTTAACATTTTCTTTTAAAACTGTGTCCAAACACTTAAAAATAAGTGAATCTTATTTTTAAAAATAACTGAATAAGGATAAATTGTTCCTTAATGTAGCAGGGTTCAGAAACTAACCCAGTTTAGCCCTTTGAACTGCCATATTGATAAGAATTACTAGGAAATAATTTAAAATAACCATAACCAACATCAATTTTGTGGGTCCAGAGGTTATTGACTAGCTTTTTGGTAAGTGTTTTTTAAAATACAAATCTAATAATTAATGTACATTATTCTAGGTACCCATGGTCTTTGCTCAAAGAGCCCTTGGTACTATGATAGTTCTTTTTTACCGTAGACCATAGAACTTGAATCAGTCAGTTACTCGCCTGTGCCACAGATTCCCCAAAGCATGTTAGGTTTGGTGATAAACTGTGTATAGGTACTTTAAATGTTATATGAAGTACAGATTTTCTATGATCTTTTCTTAAATATCCATTTTCTTCTGGTAGTCAAAGTGGGTGGCAGTGAATGCATGTAGCAGTTAACCTATTAATAAGTGTTTAAGATTTGAGCCTCTAAAAAAGTCAACAGTATGTGTACATCTGTTTATGAATAATACCAGAAAGCATTTTTGAACTAATTACGCATGGTGCTAGACAACATTTTATGCAGGGAATTAGCTTACCAGACTCCTGCCATAATTGGAAGATAAGCCAATGCAGATTTATTGCAGTTGAATGTAAAGACAATTGAGTGAAAACATTAAGCTATTACATTGTGTATTAATCAAGGGTAAATGCAATTTAGAGATTTAGGCAAGCATATGTAACTTATACATTAAGCCAAATTAAGGATATGAACTATGGCTATTAGGGTAGGTTCATACTTGTTAATTTCCCCTCCTCTTACTAAACAGCTTTATGGGGAAGGTATGGCAAATGGCAAAGATAGAATGGATCCAGGCATGCAGTGGAAAAATAAATTATAGATCTATTTGATAGTTATTAGAGTGAATATTACCATGCAGGATTTGTTTCTAATAGCCTTTTTCATACCCCAAGAGGATAAAATAGAAATTACACAATGGAAGTAGTTACCAAAGTAGGATTGTTACTTGCAAATATTTTAAATCTGACCCTGTTGGAGTTTTTATTCCAAGTAGGGTGGAATAACCTTAAAATTTGTGTGGCAAATAGATCATGGCTGCTTTCCTTGATCACTCAAGTAGCCCAGAGTTTGAGTTAGTATGTTTATGTTATGAACTTCTCCCCTGCAAGTATTATATAATTTCTGTATCAATACGTGTAAAAACATTTTGATATGTCTTTTGAAGTTTTTAAGACATTTGTGCATCAGAGATTTCCAGTTTTGAATTCCTTAATACTGAGAGCACCTGTTACCTGGTCTGCCACTAGATCTGTGAACACAATTCTAGCCTGACATGTTTCCATTTCCCTGTTTACGTCTTTGATTATTCAAAGCAGATAGATACATACATACCACGACACCTAGAATTTGAGGTATGAGTCATTTTTATTGTTTTGTTTGATATAAGTTCCTTTTTGTTTGTTTTTTATTACATCTTCCTTGATACTTTATGTTTAAATCTTAATTGTTGATGCATTCTTAGAAAATTGAATCTTTAGGATCTAGTCTTTTCCCTTATCACATGTATGTTTTGCTAGCAATAATGCAAACTCTACATTGAAAAAATGAAATTTTTTGATTATAAATATTTTTGAAAATATTTAGTAAGCTTTTCTAGTTAGGAATTCTTTTCAAATTTTTTCTTGTTAAAATTTAAACAAAACATAGGACATGTACTTACAGAGGCAGACGTAATGCTACCAACTTTATTATCTTTACCATTAGAACAAATAATCACAAATAAATAAAAGTCTGTTCATGGGAGACTTAATGTCTAGGGAACCAAAACTACTAAAAGGCAAAATCAGAGACATGTATGAGTACAGTGAAAAGTTAACGTAATATTATTCATTTCATGTATTCCAGTCTAAATGACAGATAGGACATTATGTGATTTTGGAAAGACAGGCTTACTAAAGAATAACTTCTCTCTTTTGAGAAGAGCGAGCCTTGGAATAAGGAAACTATTCCTATAATAGTTTTTTCCTTATAAAAAAAGATGTTGTTTCCTAACCTTCTGCATTCATTAATTTGTAGTACTTCCTGATACCCTTATTTTAGCTCATTTTATGATTACAAAGTTACTCTTAGGAGTAACATAACCTTTAACACACCAAGCTTTTATTTCTAATCATTGCATGTTTTATTATAGTGCATGCTGTATATTTAGAGCTTTTAAAAAATTCTATTGACTTACAGATCTCCATTTAGATCAATTTTTGATTCAAATTAATTATTTGACACTTTTTAGTTGCTGATAGTCCAACTCCACCACCACCACCCCCACCAGATGACATTCCAATGTTTGATGACTCTCCACCACCACCACCACCACCTCCAGTGGATTATGAAGATGAGGAGGCTGCAGTAGTTCAGTATAACGATCCGTATGCAGATGGGGATCCTGCTTGGGCTCCCAAGAATTACATTGAGAAAGGTAAGGTACAGTCATCATTGAATTATTAGTCTGGGCAAGATGGTGAAATCCTGTCTCAATCAATCAATAAAATAACTAGGCAGGCACCTGGGCTTGCTACTCAGGAGGTGAGGCAGGAGGATGGCTTGAACCTAGGAGTTCAAGGTTGCAGGGAACTCTGATCTTGCCACTGCACTCCAACTTATGTGACAAAGCAAGACCCTATCTTTCCCTTTCTCTCTTTCTCTATCAAACAAAGGAAACACACTGAATTAATGTGGAGAAAAATAACCTACTTATAGAATTTTAGAATAATAAAGAACATCTAATCCAGTGTTTAAACTTTTTCAGTGCCTTACACTTATCAACCAAAATGATTTGCTTAAACCTTAACTTCTTAAGCTTTTTAAGTTGAAGAGTATTTTTTATATTAAAATTATGTTACCTATACTATCTAAAAACTACATATGCTTCCAGCTGGAGATTAACTAGCTTGTTTGCATTTTATAGATGATACAGTTAAGGCACAAAAAAAGTGTTAATTGATTTACTGCATTACATATGAATGTGTTTTACTCATTTTAAATGAGTAAAAATTTAAAAAGTTTTGTTAAGATCTTTTAATTAGAATAGAAACCTTTCATATTTAAATATAGGTGCTCCCTGACTGAGATAGTTCAATTTAGGATTTTTCAACATTAACCACAGTGGCTTATGCCTGTAATCCTAGCACTCTGGGAGGCTGAGGTGGGCAGATGGCTTGAGTTCAGGTCCAGCCTGAGCAATAGCGAGACTTCATCTCTAAAAATAGCCAGGCATTGTGGCAGGTGCCTGTAGTCACAGCTACTTGGGAGGCTGAGGCAAGAGGATCGCTTGAACCTAAGGGTGTGACGTTACTGTGAACTATGACTCTATGGCATTCTAACAAGGGTGATAAAATGAGACTCTACCTTAAAAAAAAAAAAGATGGTACAAAGTGATAAGCATTCACCATGTTCTTCTTTAGGTTAGGGTTAAGTCTTAGAAACAGAGTAAGTCAAAAGTACCCTAAGGAAAATACACACTTTCAGTTTACATATTTTCAGCTTTCAATGCGTGTACCCAGATGCAACTCCATTGTAAATGGAGGAGCATTTGTATTTAAAAATATATTGCTACTATCATGAGAAAAAGCTTCAATTAAGATTTTTAGTTGTTTGCATAAGAGAGAAGACAGATCCACTAGGATTTTATTTCATGAAATAATATATACCTATAAAGTGTAAATTTACCTGATATTCACTATAATTATCTATGAAGAAATATAGTTGAGAAAGAAACAAATGCTGTTTCTTGAGTTGCTTTTTTTCTCAATACAGTTCTGCGCTGCTTTTAAACCCATATTCTATAGTGCTCTGAAAAGTACTGACCAGTTTTGGTTGACCTTGAAGAAATTGTCTTTATTGGGTTAACTCACTTTAAGCAAGTAGCTGTGGCTCTTGAGATGAGTGGCATTCATTTCTCTTTAAGTTTCGAATGTATGACAAAAATAAATGTTTTCGTTTTTTATATTTTTAATAAAAGTCACTTTTTTTTTTTTTTTGGAGACAGAGCCTCAAGCTGTTGCCCTGGGTAGAGTGCCGTGGCATTACAGCTCACAGCAACCTCCAACTCCTAGCTCAAGCTAGTCTCTTGCCTCTGCCTCCCAAGTAGCTGGGACCACAGGCGCCCGCCATAACGCTCAGCTATTTTTTGGTTGCAGCCGTCATTGTTGTTTGGCAGGTCCAGGCTGGGGATTCGAACCTGCCACCTTAGGTGTACGTGGCTGGCGCCTTAGCCGGTTGAG
>CAUYTI010015553.1:0-37233 GCA_963575145.1 Galago senegalensis | reverse complement strand
GAGCCTCAAGCTGTCCCCCTGGGTAGAGTGCCGTGGCATTACAGCTCACAGCAACCTCCAACTCCTGGGCTCAAGCAAGTCTCTTGCCTCCGCCTCCCAAGTAGCTGGGACCACAGGTGCCCGCCACAATGCCCGGCTATTGTTTGGTTGCAGCCGTCATTGTTGTTTGGCGGGTCCAGGCTGGGGATTTGAACCCGCCACCTTAGGTGTACGTGGCTGGCGCCTTAGCTGGTTGAGCTATAGGCGCCGAGCCGAAAGTTAAAACTTTTTAAAAATATATCCGGCAAATATTAATCAAAGGAAAGCAGAAATAGCTATATTAGTATCAGATTAAATAGACTTCAGAGCAAAGAAAATTACCAGTGACAGAGAAGGACATTATATAATACAAGGGTCAATCCACCAATTAGTCATAGCAACCCTAATTGTGTACATACCAAATAACATAGATGTAAATTATATAAAGGCTCAGCGTGTGTAGCTCAGTGGCTAGGGCACCAGCCACATACACTGGAGCTGGCAGTTCAAATACAGCCTGGGCCTGCCAAACAGCAATGACCGTTATAAAAACAAAATAGCTAGGTGTTGTGGCAGGTGCCTATGGTTTCAGCTACTTGGGAGGCTGAGGCAAGAGAATCGCTTAAGCCCAAGAATTTGAGGTTTCTCTGAGCTGTGACACCACAGCACTCTACCCAGGGCGACACCTTGAGACTCTATCTCAAAAATTAATTGATTAATTAATTAATTAATTAATGTAAAGCTAAAACTCACAGAGATGGCTTGGTGCCTGTAGCTCAGTGACCAGAGCACCAGCGACATACAGCAGAGCTGGCAGGTTCAAACCCAGCCCAGGCCTGCCAAAAAACAATGACAACTACAACAACAAGAGTAAAATAGCCGGGTGTTGTGGCAGGCGCCTGTATTCCCAGCTACTTGGGAGTCTGAGGCAAGAAAATTGCTTATGCCCAAGAAGTTGAGGTTGCTGTGAGCTGTGACGCCTCAGAACTCTACTGAGGGCAACATAGTGAAACTCTGTCTCAAATAAATAAATAAATAAATAAATCTCACAGAGCTAAAATGCATAATTATAGTTGGAGACTTCACCACCCTCACAATTGGTAGAACAACTAGATAGAATATGTAAGAATTCCACAACACCATCAACCAATGGGCTGTAATTGACATTATAAACACTCTACCCTACTCTACCCTATGATAGCAGAATACCCACCCTCTCCTCTCCTCTCTTCTCCTCTCCTGTCTTCTCTTCTCCTTGACAGAGTCTTACTCTGTTGCCCAGACTAGAGTGCAGAGGTGTCAACCTAGCTCACAGCAACCTCAACCTCCTAAGCCAAAGCGATCCTCCTGTTTCAGCTTCCCAAGTAACTGGGACTATAGGCACCGGCCATGACACTGGCTAATTTTTCTATTTTTAGAAGAGACAGAGTCTTACTCTTGCTCAAGCTGGTCTGCAACTTCTAAGTTCAAGTGATCCTCCTGCCTTGGCCTCCCAGAGTGCTAGGATTATAGATGTAAGCCACTAAGCCCCACTAATGCCCAATCTTTTCAAGCACCCACAGAAGAACAAGAATAGAGTGGAACTTATTCAACTTAATAAAGAGTATCTACAAAACTCCTACAGCTGGGTGGCGCCTATGGCTCAAAGGCGCCTATGGCTCAAAGGCACTGGCCCCATATGCTGGAGGTGGCAGGTTCAAACCCAGCCCCGGCCAAAAACTGCAAAAAAAAAAAAAACCTCCTACAGCTAACATTATAATTAATGATGCAAGACTGAACACTCTCCCCATAAGTTCAGGAATTAGGCAAGAATGTGTGCTATCACCATTCTCACCTACTCAACAAAGTACTGAAAATTCTAGCCAGTGCAATAAATAAGAAAACAAATAAAAGAATATAGATGGGAAGAAAATAATAAAACTGTTCATATTTGCAAATTAATAATTACTTACAAAACTCTTAGAATAAAAAAAATGAGGTCAGGGCCAGGAGTAGTGACTCATGCCTGTAATCCTATTACTGTGGGAGGACAAGGCAGGTGGACCAGTTGAGCTCATGAGTTTGGGACCAGCTAGACCCCGTCTCCGAAACTAGCCAGGCATTGTGATGGGCACCTGTAGACCCAACTACTCAGGAGGTTGAGGCAAGAGGATCATTTGAACTCAAGAGTTTGAGGTTGCTGCAAGGTATGACGCCACAGCACTCTACCCAGGGTCCCTGAGTGAAATTCTGTCTCAAGAAAAAAAAAAAAAAAAAAAAATATATATATATATAAGGCCAGTGCCTGTGGCTCAGTGGGTAGGGCACAGGCCCCATATACCGAGGGTGGCGGGTTCAAACCCAGCCCCGGCCCAACTGCAACAAAAAAAATAGCCAGGCGTTGTGGCAGGTGCCTGTAGTCCTAGCTACTCGGAGGCTGAGGCAAGAGAATCACCTAAGCCCAAGAGTTGGAGGTTGCTGTGAGCTGTGTGATGTCACGGTACTCTACCGAGGGTGATAGAGTGAGACTCTGTCTCCACACAAAAAAAAGAATTATAATGTTTCCAACACAAAGAAACAATAAAGGTTTGACTTGATGGATATCCCAATTACCTGGATGTGGCCATTACACATTGTAACAGGCATCAGAACATTACTGTGCTCCTGTGTACACTGTTTCTATCAATTAAAAATATTAGCCAGGCATGGCACCCTCCTGTAACCCCAACACTTTGGGAGGTCGAGGCAGAAGGATTGCTTAAGGCCAGGAGTTTGAGGCTGCATTGAGCTATAATTGTGCCACTGAGCTTCAGCCTGGGTGACAGAGTAAGACCCTGTCTATAGGCTCAGCGCCTGTGGCTCAAGTGGCTAAGGCACCAGCCACTTACACCTAAGGTGGCGGGTTGGAATCCAGCCTGGGCCCGCCAAACAACAATGATGGCTGCAACCAAAAAAATAGCTGGGTGTTGTGGCGGGCACCTGTGGTCCCAGCTACTTGGGAGGCTGAGGCAGTAGACTGGCTTGAGCCTAGGAGTTGGAGATTGCTGTGAGTGATGCCATGGCACTCTACCCAGGGGGACGGCTTGAGGTTCCGTTTCAAAAAAAAAAGACCCTGTCTATAAATAAATAAATAAATAAAGTAAAATTTTTAACACTTTAAAAAGAAAAAGAGGCCAGACATGTGGCTCATGCCTATAACCCTAAGACTTTGGGAGGCCAAGGCAGGAGGATTTCTTGAAGTCAGGAGTTTGAGACCAGCCTGAACAATATAGTGAAACCCCACCTTTACAAAAACGTTTAAAAAGTGGCAGGGCTTGGTGGCATATGTCTACACTCCCAGCTACTCAGGAGTCTGGAGCAGGAGGATCACTTAAGCCTAGGAGGGAGGTGGCAGTGAGCTCTGATTATGCCACAGCACTCTAGCCTAGACAACAGAGCAAGATCCAATCTCAAAAAAAAAAAAAAAGCAAGGCTCAGTGACTGAAGCTCAGCAGCTAGGGGACCAGCCACATACACCAGAGCTTGTGGGTTTGAATCTAGCCTGGGCCTGCCAAACAACAATGACAACTACAACCAAAAAATAGCCGGGCATTGTGGCGGACACCTATAGTCCCAGCTACATGGGAAGTTGAGGCAAGAGAATTGCCCAAGAGTTTGAGGTTGCTGTGAGCTCTAATGCCACGGTATTCTACCCAGGGCGACATAGTAAGACTCTGTCTCAAAAAATAAATAAAAGAATTCTCCCTCCAAAAAATTGAAAGAAAAAGAAATTATAGGTTCGGCGCCTGTGGCTCAATCAGCTAAGGCACCAGCTGAGCTGGCGGGTTCAAATCCAGCCCAGGTCCAGCCCAGGTCCACACCAGCTGAGCTGGCGGGTTCAAATCCAGCCCATGTCCGCCAAACAACAAGGACAGCTGCAACCAAAAAATAGCCAGGCGTTGTGGCAGGTGCCTGTAATCCCAGCTACTAGGGAGGCGATGGCAGGAGAATCGCTTAAGCCCAGGAGTTGGAGGTTGCTGTGAGCTGTGATGTCGCAGCACAGCACTCTAAGGGGGCCACAGCTTGAGGCTCTGTCTCAAAAAAGAAAAAAAAAAAGAAAGAAAAAAATTATAAGGCCAGGTGCAGTGGCTCATGCCTGTAATCCTAGCACTAAGAGGACAGGCGGGTGAATTACCTGAGTTCACAGGTTTGAGACCACCCTGAACAAGTACAAGACCCCACTCTAAAGAATAGCTGGATGTTGTGGAGCATACCTGTAGTCCCAGCTACTTGGGAGGCTGAGATAAGAGACTCTCTTAAGCCCAAGATTTTTTTTTTCTATTTTTTGAGACAGAGTCTCACTTTGTCACCCTCAGTAGTGCCATAGTATCATAGCTCACAGCAACCTCAAATGCTTGGGCTTAAGTGATTTTCTTGCCTCAGCTTCCTAAGTAGCTGGGACTATAGGCTCCCACCATAATGCTTGGCTATTTTTAGAGATGGGTCTCACTCTTGCTCAAGTTGGTCTTGAAGCTGTGAGCTCAGGGCAATCCACACACCTTGGCCTCCCAGAGTGCTGGGATTATAGGCATGAGCCACTGTGCCTGGCAGAGCCCAAGAGTTTGAAGTTGCTTTGAGCTATGATGCCACAGCACTCTACCGAGGGTGACAAAATGAAACTGTCTAAAATAAATAAATTACCAAAATTGATTCAAAAATTAGGAATTTCCACAGATCAATAATTAAGAATTAGAAAGATATTCAAAAAGCTAACTCCCAAATGTCATCAAATCTAGATAGGTTTATAGGTGAATTCTACCAACTGCATAGAATGGAAAATCCCTATGATCTATAACTATTCCAGAGAATATAAAGTTCTGCAACCTATTTTACAAGGTCCCTCAAAAGAAATCTATAGGCCACTCCTATTTTCTAACTTAGACACAGACACTTTATTTATTTATTTATTTATTTTTGAGACAGAGCCTCAAGCTGTTCCCCTGGGTAGAGTGCCATGGCATAGCTCACAGCAACCTCCAACTCCTGGGCTCAAGCAAGTCTCCTGCCTCTGCCTCCCAAGTTGCTGGGACCACAGGCGCCCACCACAATGCCTGGCTATTTTTTTTTCAGTTGTAGCTATCATTGTTGTTTGGTGGGCCTGGGCTGGATTTGAACCCGCCACCTTAGGTATATGTGGCTGGCGCCTTAGCCACTTGAGCCACAGGCGCCAAGCCAACACAGACACTTTAAATAAAATGTGACCAAATCAGCTGAATGCAGTGGTTCACATCTGTAATCCTAGCACTTTGGGAGACTGAGGTAGGTGGATCACCTGGGCTCAAGAATTTGAGACCAACCTGAGCAAGAGTGAGACCCTGTCTCCAAAAATAGCTGGGCATTTTGGCAGGCACCTGTAGTCCCAGCTACTCTGGAGGCTGAGGCAAGATCACCTAAGTCCAAGAGTTTGAGGTTGCTGTGAACTATGAGGCCATAGCACTCTACTGAGGGTGACAAAGTGAGACTCTGTCTCAAATAAATAAATAGATTGATAAATAAATAAATAAAATGTGAGCAAATCAACAGAATCAGGTTAAAAGAATAATTAATAGAGGCTGGGCATGGTGGCTCACGCCTGTATTCCTAGCACTCTGGGAGGCCAAGGCAGGTGGATTGCCTGAGCTCACCAGTTTGAGACCAGCCTGAGCAAAAGTGAGATCCCTGTCTCTAAAAATAAAAATTGCCAGGCGTTGTGGCAGGCACCTGTAGTCCCAGCTACTTGGGAGGCTGAGGCAAGAGAATCACTTGAGCCCAAGAGTGTGAAGTTGCTGTGATCTATGATGCCACAGCACTCTACCGAAGGTGACAAAGTGAGACTCTGTCTCAAAAAAAAAAATTTAAAAAAGAATAATTAATAATGACCAAGTAGGTTTAATTCCAAGCCTTCAATAATACAAAATTTGAATATGTATTAACATAATTCAGGACATTGACTGAAAATAGTAAAACACAGGATCTCTTCAGTAAGTGCCAAAGCTATGTTTGGAAAATCCTTCAAGTTAGGAATAGTTGGCTCAGTGCCTGTGGCTCAAGTGGCTAAGGCGCCAGCCACATACACCTAAGGTGGTGGGTTCAAATCCAGTCCAGACCCACCAAACAACGACGGCTGCAACCAAAAAATAGTCGAGCGTTGTGGTGGGCGCCTTTGGTCCCAGCTACTTGGGAGGCTGGGGCAGGAGACTCGCTTGAGCCCAGGAGTTGGAGGCTGCTGTGAGCTGTGAAGCCACGGCACTCTACCCAGGGGGATAGCTTGAGGCTCTGTCTCCAAAAAATAAAATAAAAAGTTAGGAATAGTTGGAGAAGCAAAACATGCTTCCTGGCTCGGCACCTGTGGCTCAAGTGGCCATGGCGCCAGCCACATTTACCTGAGCTGGCCGGTTCAAATCCAGCCTGGGCCCGCCAAACAACAATGACGGCTGCAACCAAAAATAGCCAGGTGTTGTGGCGGGCACCTGTAGTCCCAGCTACTTGGGAGGCTGAGGCAGGAGAATCGCTTGAGCCCAGAAGTTGGAGGTTGCTGTGAGCTGTGATGCCACAGCACTCTACCAAGGGGGACAGCTTGAGGCTCTGTCTCAAAAAAAAAAAAAAAAAAAAAAACATGCTTCCTATTATAGAAGCTGACAATGCTGGCCACTTGCTTTTCCCAACTCTCTTACAGCTGGGTCATAGGCACACGACCAACAGGCTCACCTAGACTTTGAATCAGGACTAAGTATTACAAAGGAGTAAGGATGGTACAAGATTCCTCCTCTCCAGCAGAAGAGGTTGTAATAACACTGAGCTTCGTGGCTCACTAGTAGGAGCAGTGGAAGCTTTAGTGCCCTGGTTCTGCAGCAGGAGCAGAGTTTTGCTCACCAGACAGGTTCTGCAGCCCGGCTCTGGGCACTGCTCCTGTCTGCATAGCTCTATGTCTGGTTCTGAGAAGTCTGTGATGTCAGAATTCATTTTAATGAATTCCTTCCTTTGCAACCTAAATTAGAACACTTTCTGTCGCTTACAAATAAAAATTCTAATTGATAACCAAGGCAGTAAAAATCAACAACCTTGGGGTCTTTACCATCAAGGCTTCTCTCTAGGTAATCTTCCACTTCACTTCCTCATACTAACTGCCTTATTTGTTCTACTTTTTCGAATACATTTTACAGCTGGAAAATTAATTTTTTTCATTTTTTTATTGTCATTATTGCAGCTGAAAAATTACATAAATGGCAAGTCTGTGAATTAACTATGTCTCCTCAAGTAGTGTCACCAATTGTAAGCAAACAGGACGAGGCTCAGGTGGGTCCATGGTGCCCCTTCTGGGAAACAATAAAGGAGGCATTTTCATTATTAGAAGAGACAGCGGGCCAGCAGACACAGTGGCTGACTTTCTGAAATAGACACCATGGGTGGTGCCTGTGGCTCAAGGAGTAGGGCACTGGCCCCATATACTGAGAGTGGTGGGCTTGAGCCTGGCCCTGACCAAAACTGCAAAAAATAAATAAATAAACATAAAAAAATTAAATAGACACCATACGTAGACTTGGGAAGTCAGAAAAGATTTTTTCAGAGGAAGAAATTCTGAGCTGGAACTTGCCAGAAGGGGAAAAGGGGTGAAGAGACCATTCAGACACAGGGAGGAGAATGATCAAGACAGAGGCTAGAGGCCAGGCGAGGTGAATCACACCTGTAATCCCAGCACTCTCAGAGGCCGAGGCAGATGGATTGCTTGAGCTCACAAGTTTGAGATCAGCCTGAGCAAGTGTAAGATCCTATCTTTACGAAAAATAGAAAAACTGAGGCAAAAGGATCACTTGAGCTCACGAGTTTAAGGTTGCTGTGAGCTATGACGCCACCGCATTCTACCAAGGGCAACAAAGTGAAACTCTATCTCAAAAGAAGGATAGGCTCAGTGCCTGTAGCTCAGCAGCTAGGGTACTGGCCACATGCACTGGGGCTGGCGGGTTGGAACCCAGCCTAGACCTGCCAAACAACAATGAAAACTACAACAAAAATATAGCTGGGCACTGTGGCAGATGCCTATAGTCCTAGCTACTTGAGAGGCTGAGGCAAGAGAATGGCTTAAACCCAAGAGTTTGAGGTTGCTATGAGTTATGATGCCACAGCACTCTACCAAGGGCAACAAAGTGAAATTCTGTCTCTCAAACAACAAAAAAGAAGGAAGGGAGAGAGGGAGAGAGAGAAGGAAAGGAAGAGGAAAAGGAAGAAGGAAGGAAGGAAGGAGAGAGGAAAGAAAGATGATAGAGGCTCGACCCCTGTGGCTCAAGCGGCTAAGGCACCAGCCTCATACACCTAAGGTGGTGGGTTCGAATCCAGCCCAGGCCCGCCAAACAACAGTAATGGCTGCAACCAAAAAATAGCCGGGCATTGTGGCGGGCGCCTGT
The DNA here is from genome assembly GCA_963575145.1 of Galago senegalensis. Taxonomy (NCBI): domain Eukaryota; kingdom Metazoa; phylum Chordata; class Mammalia; order Primates; family Galagidae; genus Galago; species Galago senegalensis. The sequence goes on along the minus strand of CAUYTI010015553.1, from coordinate 28,816 downwards.
GGTCTCAGCTACTTGGGAGGCTGAGGCGGGAGACTCGCTTGAGCCCAGGAGTCGGAGGTTGCTGTGAGCAGTGAAGCCATGGCACTCTACCCAGGGGGACAGCTTGAGGCTCTGTCTCAAAAAAAAAAAAAGAAGAAGAAAGATGATAGAATGGTAAAAGATAGGACTGGACAGGAAGGCAAAGGACAGATCTTTCAGGGCCCTGCATACTAGGGTCATACTAGGGACTTCAGACTTCCTCCTGAGGTCTGTAAAGAGCCACCAGAGAATTTCTGTGAGCAAATTTGCAGCTCTGAAAGACCACACTATGAAGAATGGAGTGAAGAAGGGAAATCAGAAAGTTGGGACACCAGTAAGGAGGCTATTGCAGGGAAGCAGTAGGGAGAAGATGGTGCTCTTGACCAGCAGTGGTGGCAATGGGAATGGAGAGTAGATTGGAGAGAAAATAGAGAGAAAAATGCACAAAATTTGGTGACGAGCTATTTGTGGGTATGAAGGCAGAGAAGAGTTAGGGGTGACTGTCAGATATCATGTTTTATTGACTGCATGGTTAGGTCAATGAGTAGATGATGGTACCGTTCACCAGGCTGAACAAACATGGGGAGAGAGGCTGTTTGGAAAGAGATAGGTCAATTTTGAACATGTTGTTTTAGTGCCTGTGGGATATCCAGTAGGGAAGTCCAAAAGGCAGGTGGACATGTGTTTGAGTCTCAGGAGACATGTCTGGATTAGAGATATAGATGCGAGAGTCATTGTGGCATAGGTGGCAAAAGGCATAAGGGTGTAGGCAAGGGGGTGAATGAGGACAATCTTGGGTGGTTGTGTAGCATAAGAAAAGAAGAGGGCTGAGGAACATACTCTGGGGCAGATAATTGCTAAGGAAGGGCAAATGAAGAGGACTCCATGAAGGAGACCAACCAGACAGGTAACAGGAAACCAAGAAAATTACAGTGTCACATATCACCTGGGGCCAAGAGGAGAATCCCAAGAGGGGAGCAGCTGTGGGTACACAGGCTGCAGGAATCCAGTGGGGTCACCATGGATAAGTTCCAGTGGATGCAAAGGAATGGAGTGCGCTAGCAACCATGGCAAGAGCTCAGTAATGGAGCAGTCACACAAAGTCAGCCCATGGTGAAGTGAGAAGGCAGAGGGAAGTGTAGAGGAAGAAAATTAAAATAGTAGCTCTAAGAATGCAACTGGAAGTGTGGCACCTGTGGCTCAGTGGGTAGGGTGAGGCCCCCATATACCGAGGGTAGCGAGTTCGAACCGTACCCCAGCCAAACTGCAACCAAAAAATAGCCAGGCGTTGTGGTGGGTGCCTGTAGTCCCAGCTACTCAGGAGGTTGAGGCAAGAGAATCGCCTGAGCCCAGGAGTTGGAGGTTGCTGTGAGCTGTGATGCCACAACACTCTACTGAGGGTGATAAAGTGAGACTCTGTCTCTAAAAAAAAAAGAGGGTGCTGGCTGTGGCTCAAAGGAGTAGGGCACTGGCCCCATTTGCCAGTGGTGGCAAACCCAGCCCTGGCCAAAAACTGCAAAAAAAAAAAAAAAAGAAGAAGAAGAAGAATGCAACTGGAAGAGGAAGAGAGGCAGCGTCTGGAGAGGTTCTTGAAAGATGGAAGGGGTGGGTGGTGGCTGGTGGAGGCTGTGGAAGGAAAGCGGAGAGACGAGAGCAAAATGGAGTACCCAGAGGAAGCTGAGGAGGGAGGTGATAAGGGCCTGTATCCCAGGGGGAGACTGTTCCCCAACTCACAGGAGTCCCTATCAGGCTAGCATTTCCTCCCCACCCCAAACCCCTTCCTGCCCCTGGCCAAACGCTCACTGGGGTTGGAAGAGAGAAGAAAGGGTCACACCCTGTAAGCAGCTCTGTGCCACTGGAGGTCTTTCTGCCTGTCCGTAAGCTGGGGCTGGGGCTGGGGGAGGAGTGGGGTCAGGGGAGAGATGATAGCTGAGGACCTGGAGCAGTCTGGGCCCTGGTGGTGAGAGTGGGAGAGGAGACCAGGGAGCATTGAGCTGTGGCAGATGAGTTTCTGGAAGGGAAGCTGAGGGAGGCTAGAGTTTGGGGAATGCCACCGGGGACTGGTGGGCTGTCCACTCAATGCCCCCTTCTCCACAGGTCCCCATGCCTCTCCTCTTTTTGCTGCTCCTGCTGCCAAGCACCTCACACCCACACCCATGTGAGGTGACCCAAGCGGCTAGCAAGCTAGAAGTGAACTGTGATAAGCAGCAGCTGAAGGCGCTGCCTCCAGACCTGCAAAAAGAAACAGCCGTCCTCTACCTGAGTGAGAACCCCTTGCGCACCTTCTCCATGGCATCCCTGGTGCCTTTCCTTCGTCTCACTGACCTGTACCTTAGTCGATGCGAGCTGACCAAACTCCAGATGGATGTGAAGCTGCCAAAGCTGGAGACGCTGGATATATCCTACAATGAGTTGAAAAGCCTGCCTCCGCTAGGGCAGGCACTGCCTGCTCTCACTATCCTGGACGTCTCCTTCAACCAGCTGACCTCCTTGTCTCCAGATGCCCTGAAAGGCCTGTCCCGGCTGCAAGAGCTCTATCTTCGGGGCAATAAGCTAAAGACTGTGCCCCCAGGGCTCCTGACACCCACACCGGAGCTGAAGAAGCTCAATCTAGCTGAAAACAAAATGACTGACCTACCCTCTGGGCTCCTGGCTGGGTTGAGTAGCCTGGACACTCTCTACCTCCAACATAACTCACTGCAAACGATACCAGAGGGCTTCTTTGGGGACCTCCTCTTACCTTTTGTTTTTCTCCACAGCAACCCTTGGTTCTGCAGCTGTGAGATCCTGTATTTTCGTCACTGGTTGCAGAACAATCCTAACAGTGTCTACTTATGGAAGGAAGGTGAAAATAATAAGGCCATGACCTCCAATGTGACCAGCGTGCGATGTGCCAATTCAAACAAAGTACCCGTCTATGAATTCCCGGCGAAGGATTGCCCAATCCATGGTGATGGGGATGCCATATATGACTATGATGACTATAGAGGAGAGTACCCTGAGGGTAATAAGGTACGTGCCACAAGCACTGTGGTCACCACAGCCCTTATAACCCACTGGAGCCTGCTCTACTCACAGTCTACTGCTTCTATAGATAGCCAGATGTCCTCCTTGCATCCAGTACAAAAATCCTCTGAGCACCAAAGCACATTCTCAACCAGATGGATCCCAGATGCCACCATATTCTCAACTACCACAGACTCCAGCACATTCTCCCAGACTCTCAAACCCACTACTGAAGCCAGTGTAGCCCCAACCACCCCAGAGCCCACCACAGCCCCAACCACCCCAGAGCCCACCACAGCCCCAACCACCCCAGAACCCTCCACAGCCCCAACCACCCCAGAGCCCACCACAGCCCCAACCACCCCAGAACCCTCCACAGTCCCAACCACCCCAGAGCCCACCACAGCCCCGACCACCCCAGAGCCGACCATAGTCCCTATCACTGTCAAGCCCACAACAGCCTCAACCACCCCAGAGTCCAACACAGCCCCGATCACTGCAGAGCCTATCACAGCCCTGAATATCCCAGGGCCCACCACAACTCCATCCACCCAACGCCCCATCATATTAACTACCACAAAACCTACCTTGCTCTCAACTGCCTTAGAATCCATCATAAAAATCATTCCTGCACCTGTCAACCATAGGGTAGCTCAAGGGAATTTCGATAGCACCAGAAATGGCCCTTTTCTCAACCCTGATTTTTGCTGCCTTCTCCCCCTGGGCTTTTATGTCTTGGGTCTCCTCTGGCTCCTGTTTGCCTCTGTGGTCCTCATCCTGCTGCTAACCTGGGCCCAGCACGTGAAACCACAGCCCCTGGACTATGGGCAAGATGCTGCTTTGGCCACAGCCACACAAACCACACATCTGGAGTTGCAGAGGGGAAGGCAAGTGACAGTGCCCCGGGCCTGGCTGCTTTTCCTTCAAGGTTCACTGCCCACTTTTCGCTCCAGCCTCTTCCTGTGGATACGCCCTAATGGCCATGTGGGGCCTCTGGTAGCAGGACGGCGGCCCTCAGCTCTGAGTCAAGGTCGGGGTCAGGATCTGCTGGGCACAGTGGGTATTAGGTACTCTGGCCACAGCCTCTGAGGATGGGAGATATAGAGACCTCAAGAGGTTCTGATGGGGGTCTCCTATAGGGATCTAGCTGGGGGTGTGGGGGTGGGGGGTAAGTAGCACAGGACCATGGGAAGGTTTTCGTTCCTTTTCCTTTATCAGAAGCCCCTGGCCCACTCACATGAAGACACAACCTCGGACCCAACAAAATGGGGAAGCATAGTGAGATGGGGAGGCAGGGCAGTGAACCATAGAAAAAAGCTCCCTCTGCTGCACGGGGCATGGCCAGATCGCAGTTATTACCATCACTTTTGGGTGATAATTTTTCTTAGGAAAAGCAAATAAGCAGAATAGAGTGCGACTCCCACATGCATTTGAGCATAGAAGACAATTTTGGAAGTGATTTATCAGGTTGTGAGCACTAGATTGTCTCTGGGTGCCATAATATGTGCAGTTTTTCTTTTTCTCTGTTCAACATTTTGTAGTTTTACATCATTATTGTTTGTATAATAAAAAAACAACTGGAAAGGAAAATTTATTTTCTTTGGAGAGTGAAAGAGTTGCTGGGGCACCTGCCATGAGAATTCTCAAGGTCCCACGTGACCCCACCCTGGTCATTACTGCTCACCCAATCAATCTCCCCAGCCTGGGATGCCTTCTCTCCTCTAAGGTTGGCCACCGACCTGGCCACCCCAAGCATCAGGTCCAGTTCAAAACCTTAAGTCTCCCTGGAGTTTTGGTGACATTAAGAGTGAAGGTGGGGGCTGTGGCTCAGTCGGTAGGGCACCAGCCCCATATACCGAGGGTGGTGGGTTCAAACCCAGCCCTGGCCAAACTGCAACAAAAAAAAAAAATAGCCGGGCATTGTGACATGCACCTGTAGTCCCAGCTACTCGGGAGGCTGAGGCAAGAGAATCGCCTAAGTCCAGGAGTTGGAGGTTGCTGTGAGCTGTGATGCTACGGCACTCTACCAAGGGTAATAAAGTGAGGCTCTGTCTCTACAGAAAAAAAAAAAAAAGAGTGAAGGTAAGTGCCTACTTGCACCTAGAGCCTCAGAGGTGTTGCTCTCTTCACTGCCTAGGACAGCAGGAAAGGAAGGGTGTGAACCCAGCAGTGTGTGCCATCTTTGTGCCATCTCGGAGAGTTTAATGAAATCATCTCAGGTTATGATGCAGGCAAATGGAACCCTCTTCTCTCCCCTGGTTCCACTGGATCTGCCATTCCCTAACCATACTGGTGAGGCTTCCTCTCCTGCTGTATCTCCAGCCCAATCCAGGCAGGGGTAGGAGCCCAGGGAAAGGAAGACAAAGCTAAGCTTGTCCGCCTCCATGGAGACTCCTCTCCTCCAGATGGCACTGAAGGATCTACCTAACCTGAAAATCTGACTGCATCTCTCCCTACTCTGAACTCCTCCCAGGGAGAGGACAAACTCACAAATTTAGCAGTTGACGATTTCTGTGCACTGACACCCATCTATCAGTTCAGCTCCACCTCTCACCACAGGCTGGGTGTGGTGGCTCATACCTGTAATCCTAACACTCTGGGAGGCTAAGGTAGGAGCTTGGGCAGGGGTCCTCAAACTTTTTAAACAGGGGGCCAGTTCACTGTCCCTCAGACCGTTGGAGGGCCAGACTGTGGGCCCCAGGAAGAGTTGGCTGCTAAGCAGGACAGGCAGTGATGGCAAAAACACGCAGTGGGACAGATAAATGTCCTAGGCGGGCTGCATGTGGCCCACGGGCCATAGTTTGAGGACACCTGAGCTCAGCAGTTCTAGATCAGCCTGAGCAAAAGCAAGACCCCATCTCTACTAAAAATAGAAATCTGGGTGGTATGGTAGACCCCTGTAGTCCCAGCTACTCGGGAGGCTGAGGCAGGAGGAGCACTTGGACCCAGGAGTTTGAGGTTGCTGTGAGCTAGCTAGGCTGACACCAGGGCACTCTAGCCTGGGCACTAGATTAAGACTCTTTCAAAAAACCCACATGAACAAAAAAAATCACTCATGGCACACACTTCACAATCTCATAGATTGCCTGTTCCCCCACTAAAATACTCCTCCAAGCTTTTGCCTTCACACTAGCCAGAACTGCATCTCCTTACATGTCCCCAACCATTCTAACCATTATGTAGGTATCCTCCAGGCTGGGCCAGGTACTCTGAGTGGTCTATTGCTACACTCCATTTCCCAACTACTCCTGTCTAATCTTTCCCTTTACACTGGGAACTCCTTAAGGACAAGGTCCAGGACAGTGTACACACTGGGGTAAGAAGGGAGGTAGCAACAAGGGTGCCAGGATGCCGAGCCCCACCTCTTCTGTGGAGACTGATCTCCCAAGGGGCCAGCTCCTACCAGCCACCTGCTTCTCCCCTGACCTAGCACAAAGCCCTCAGATTGCATACTGCCCAGTACTCCTCTCAGTTTGACCTTCCATGCCCGTCTATGCTCTAAGATTTGAGGCTCCTTGAGGGCTAGGCCTGGGAGCCAAACATCTCCCCCTCTAGAGAAAGATATAAGGCACTCTCCCCAGACTGGCACCCAGATCTGGTTTCTGGCCAACACCTTCCTCTTCCTCAAGCTTCCAGACTTTGGGGACCTAGCTCCTGACACAGAGTTCTGACTTCCCCTCTCAAGAATTTCTTTTTTTTTTCTTTTTTGAGACGGAGCCTCAAGCTGTCCCCCTGGGTAGAGTGCCATGGCATCACGCTCACAGCAACCTCCAACTCCTGGGCTCAAGGGAGTCTCCTGCCTCAGCCTCCCAAGTAGCTTGGACTACAGGCGCCCGCCACAATGCCTGGCCATTTTTTGGTTGCAGCCGTCATTGTTGTTTGGCGGGCCCGGACTGGGGATTCGAACCCGCCACCTTAGGTGTATGTGGCTGGCGCCTTAGCTGCTTGAGCCACAGGCGCCGAGCCTCAAGAATTTCTTTATGCCCCCCATCCCAACCTACCTTTAGGCTGCAAAAGCAGTCACCAGACCCCAGGGGCTTTTCCTAGGGATTAAGTGAAATGATTTGTGCATTTGCCACATTCTTGGGCAAGCGACTAGGAGGCAACACACAGAGCTAGAGTTTGGGGTTTCCTGGCTCTGCCACCTGCTATGGCAGGAGGGATTTTCACAGTATTTGCACAAAACCAGTGGGTGCTTTTTCTTTAATAATTTTTTTTTTTTTTTAAAACTCCAGTTCCTGTTCTCCAGACACCAGCTTTGTCCATTCTCCTCCCCTCCTAACCTCTACAACTCTCCACATTGGGGGTGGTATCATCAATCCAATTTATTAAGCCCTCAATGGTGGGGAGGAAGGGCCACGTCTTCCCACTTCAGACCCTTTGCCCATCTTGTTATCTTCTGTTCTTTCTACTGTCCCCTCAGCTCTGCCTTCTTTTCCCCATTGAGAAGGGGGATCTTCTGTTGTCCTGTATGCCCTGAAACTAACACCCAAGAGGAGGCTAGAAATTCTCAGGGAGTTCCCAGCTCCTCAAGAGGAACAGCCAGGGACAGACTGGCCATAGGATCAGGACAAGCAGGGCAAGGTGGAACAGGGGTTAGAACAGACCAAAGTCCTTTACCGCAAAGGAGAAAACCACACTGTGGAGGGGAAATAAATAGAGGGCCCCAGGGCAGCAGAGTCCAGGCCCCCAGGGTGCAGTGACTGTAGGAGCAGTGGGCAAGTGGGAGCCCTGGCACACTGACTCCAGGCCACCTCAGCCGCTGAGGAAGAGACGCTTGTAGACCTTGTTCATCTGCTCCAAGAAGATGAAGGTGAGGACAGTGTGGGGACCCAGGCGGGCATAGTAGGGTGTGAAGCCCTTCCACAGGCTGAAGAAGCCCTCGTAGCGGACAACCTTCAATAGCACATCCTAGATAGACAAGCAAGCAGAGCGCTGGGGCTGGGACCTGGTCTGGAGGGCTGTGTCCCCCTCAACCAACAACATTCACAGCTTTCCCAGGGCCTCTTAACACTCCCGCCCAAGCCCCCAGCCTTGCTTCCTCACCAGCCCATTCTTGTATTCTGGCTTCCCATCAATCATTCGCATGTTCTGGATCCTAAAAGAGAGGAGGTAGGGATGTGAGAGAGTAGGGCATCCTCCCACTCCCTTCCCCTCCAGGCCTAGGACTACACACTTACCGAGTCTTAACAATGTCCACAGGCATGGAGGCAGCAGTGGTGACCAGGCCGCTGATCATGCTGGCGCAGAAGTGGCACAAGATGTTGTCAGAGAAATAGCCTGGGGGAAGGGGTTAAGTGGGGGTGGCAGTCAGCTCCGAGGAGGCTCAAGCCAGGCTAGGAGCTGAGAGCCCAGGTCTGGGTCTCACCTGAGTCTAGCAAGAACTGCTTGGACTGGGAGTAGGAGGCCAGTTGGGCAGCATTGACGACGACAGCCCGAGCCATGGTAGGGATGCAGCCCTGGAGGCAGGGGAGTAAGAGAAGAATCGGAAATGCCTGAGACCTGACCCCACATCCCCCAAGTCTCCAGCCACTTCACTCACCCGCCACAGTGTGAGGACCCCCTCTTCCTGGGCAATTCGAATCAGGGCATTAAACACATTTTTGTAGCCACGGCGCTGATCTACTGGAAGCCTGGCGGAAGAAAGACTAAGATCAGGGGAGCCCACCCAGCCAGGAGCAAAGAGAGGGAAACCAGAACAAGCAAATGCTCTGTTCTAGATCTGGAATAAGAAGAAACTGGTCTCTCTGTTTTAGATTCCAGGGGATGGGGCTAGAGTTAGGCTCAGACTGGTCTCTCTGTTTTAGATTCCAGGGGATGGGGCTAGGGTTAGGCTCAGACCTGGAACTCACCGGCCATCGGCAGTCATGCGGATAAGAGCCACCTCAGCTGGTGTTCCCACAAAAGCACCAGTTGCACCTGCAGTCATACCAATCAGAGCCTTCAGCAGAAAGCCTGGAGGTGTACCATCAGCCCCAGTCAGGCGCTCAAATAGCACGGTATAAATGCCAAGGCGAGTGGTGGTATAGGTGGCCTGGCGCAGCAGGCCAGCTGATAGCCTGGGAAGCAAAGGGGTCAGTATGTCAAGCCAGTGTCTGGAGCTTTGAACCCTCACCCTACTTCCCATTCCGAGGCCCCAGTACCCCGTGTAAATGCCTCTCAGGCCTTCTGCCCTCAGGATGCTGGTGAGGGCATGGAAGCTGGTTTTGTACTCTCGAGTCTTGGCTCCTTCCCCGCTCAGCTGCATCCGGTTCTTCACCAAGTCTAGGGGCTGCACAAAAACTGTAGCTCCCATCCTGGGGGAAGAAGGGGTGGAGTCAAGGGCCAGGTGTCCCGGATCTACCAATACCCACTGGAGACTGCCAGCAAAGAGTTGCAAAGGTCATGTGATTAAGGATTCAGGAGGCTGGTGAACATGTGTTTAAGGATCTGTATGTATACCAAGAGCAATGGATCTGAAAAGTTCAGTAGGGGCCATGCAATGAAAGTGCTCCAAGCAGCTCCACGGGAGTCAAGTGGTGACCTGGGACTACAAGTAGTCCTGCAGGAGCCCTTCAATGGCCTAGAACCCCAAGCAGCCAAGCAGAGCTAAGCAATGGAGTGGGAAACTCAGGTGGCCTGGCAGAGGTTGTGCAACGGACCCTGCATGCAGTCCCGCATGCCTGGCCCTACAGTGAGCTCCTGGCAGCCCACCAAGGACCTCACAATACACTGGGGATCACACTGACCCCATACTGGCTCAGGTCACTGCAACAGACTCAGAGATAAACCGGGCCCCGTTCCTTGCTCCCGTCCCTTCCTTCTCTTTTCCCATCCCTGGGGCCTGAGCTTACCCGGCCAGGCCCCCGAACAGGAACTTGACGGACTTAGGGGAGGTCCGGGGCTTCCCGTCCACCCCGCCGGCCCCGGGACTCGCCGTCGCCGCCATCGCCACTCAATGGCCCTTAGGTCTGGGTCCCGTGCGCGCGCGGCCTCGCTCGCCCCCAAGGTGACACCGCGCGCGCAGCAGGACGAGGGCGCGCGCGCACGCCCCCCGGCTCTCAGGACTGGCGCTAGGGGAAGCTACCGCGGACGCAGGCGCATAGCGCAAAGGCGACCGGGAATAAGGTGGAGCTAAAGGAGGAGCTTGAAGGTTGCCTGAGGGAAGAGGTGTGCCCGATTTAGGAAACCAGAGTACTGGCACCGTATTGCAATCGCGGGAAAAGGGAGAAGAGAGGGTTTGAAGGTCTCGCGAGGTCCAAAGATTTAGACTGGCCAGAGTTAGATCTCTCGCGATAGCTACAGCAAGATTTCAGCTGCCGGGGGTTGGGGCGGAGGGGGTGAACACTCTCGCGAGACTTGGAGGTACGGCGGCGGCAGAGGGAGAGGTTTGTAAACAGGGCAGCTTCAAGATCCCGGGCACTTAAGGGGGGATGATTAAGTCATCTTTTGGGGCATCGATGCTCCCTCCAACTCCACAGGCACTCCCTCCATTTCTAACCTTTCTTTTAACCAGCTTTTTAGGACTGGAAGTCCATTTTGAACGTTCACTGCTGGAAGCGGCCTTTCTTTACGGGAACCTCTTTTCCAGGGGTTGGGAAGACGGCCCACCTGCCCGGAAGTCCCACCTCCTTCAGCTCCCCCACCCTTCCAGAAGTTTTTCTGTCACCTGTGTTTGTCTGCGTCCCTTCCCCTGTTTTATCCCTGTACCAGAAAAGGATACATTTAGTGCCTCCCTCCCAGCTCCACTAAGCGGGTTAGATATCTCATTAGCCAAGTTGGGATTCTTCGCTGGAGCCCCCATGTAGCTGGGAAGTGGGACCTGGGGGTGGTTGGACCCCTGGGATCCTAAAGAAGATAGGGAGGGTGCGGAACTCCGCTTCTGCTCCTGCTACCAGGACGCTGCCTCCTCAGCTCTCTTCTCCCGCTGCCATGCACCCTGCGGCCTTCCCGCTTCCCGTGGTTGTGGCCACTGTCCTGTGGGGAGCGGCCCCCATTCGGGGGCTCATTCGAGCGGTGAGTCTGAGGGGCGGATGGAGAGGGCGCTGAAGGGAGGGGCTGCAGGCTGAAGGGGAAAGTGTTTTTTCTTGTCCCCAGACCTCGGACCACAATGCCAGCATGGACTTTGCGGACCTCCCAGCTCTATTTGGGGCTACCCTGAGCCAGGAGGGACTCCAGGTGATTCTTCCCCTTCCCTTTTTTTTCTGTTTCGCAGAATCCTCCGTCTGGGGCAGGGGTTGGGGAGCCTTGTTTTGGATGAAGGTGGAAGTAGAAAGAGTCCAGTTAGGAACCAAGTTCACGAGCATGTCTAGTGTGGAAACCAGAATCTGGAGGGAGAAGTCAAAGTGTGTATACCCACAGAACTCCACGCATATCAGGGAGACTGAAAATGCCTTAAGATAAAAAGCAGAACCAAGTATTGCTTATTAGTAGGGTCTCAGGAGTCAGTTATTGGTAAGATGACCTTGAGCAAGTCAATTTTCTCTGAGCCTTAATTTGTTTTTCTGTAAAGTGGGATAATAGAAATTATCTTAGGATTATTGTGAGGATTAAATTACATGAGCAACTTTAGTCCTTCATCACAATGACTGCCACTTAGCAAAAACTGAGTTGAGTCATAGAATTGTTTGTGAGATGGGTAATTGGAAAACTGAAGTGAAAGGAGTGTGCTCTGTGTGAGTGTGTACTGGAGAGAGGAGGGCGAAACAACTTAAGAGAAAGGGACAAAGATGGGTAGAGAATTGAATTACAATCAGTAGGAACTGGAAGGCAAAAGAATTGAATTAGCTTGACGTTTAGGGTACATGTTAGCCCATCTGGGACAGGGAGGAAGTTGATGGGAGAGTCTGGAGAAGGGATATTTGTTTTTTTTTGTTTTGCTTTTAATTGTTTCAGATTAATTGAGGGTACAAAGAATTAGGTTACAATGTTTGCATTTATTTATTTATTTGGCTGGGGCTGGGTTTGAACCCACTACCTCTGGCATATGGGGCCCGGCCCTACTCCTTTGAGTCACAGGCGCAGCCCAGTGTTTGCGTTCAAGTAAAGTCCCTCTTACAATTGACTGTCCTGCCTCCAAGAGGTGTGCCATACTCCCTACAATTGTACCCATTAAGTGAGAGCACACTCATCCCCTTCTTCCTTCTCTCTCCCTCGTTCCTCAAGACCCCACCTTGTGTTAATTTGAGTTTTTTTCTCATGTGGGTATGTAGATCTTGTACTGGCTTCATATTAGAATTGAAGAATTACACTGTATTCTTGCTTTGGAGAAAGGGATATTTGATGCAGCTGCATTTTCGGAAGACTGAGAGATGTGGACTTCTTAACTTGGGTGGGATGCTTAGACCCCAGAAATGAGAAGGAAAGGAGGATAGAAAATGTGCAACATGTAGGGGCCAGTGTGCTTGGTGGGGCTCGTGAAGAGCAGAACCTAGGGAAGAGAAATCTAACAGTGTGCTTCTCTTCCCTAGGGGTTCCTTGTGGAGGCTCACCCAGACAATGCCTGCAGCCCCATTGCCCCACCACCCCCAGCCCCGGTCAATGGGTCAGTCTTTATTGCACTGCTTCGAAGATTCGACTGCAACTTTGACCTCAAGGTTGCTGAATGTAGGGTTGGGAGCTGGGAAGCTGAGGGTGAAAAAGGTGCCACAGTAATGAAAAGAGGCAAAGCCCACGATAGCTCCTTATTCTCTATCTTGTCTCCCTAGGTCCTAAACGCCCAGAAGGCTGGGTATGGTGCAGCTATAGTACACAATGTGAATTCCAATGAACTTCTGAACATGGTGTGGAATAGTGGTAAGGGTGGAGGATCTTAACAGCTGGGTTTTCAGTGGAGCTTAGACTGAGATGGTGGGAAAGATAAATATAGGGAGAAGAAGCCAATCTTTTGGGTGGGATGAGGCAAAAGTGCTAAATGTCTGGGTTCCCAAAGCATATGAGAGGAATGTTGAGTCCCTGGAATAATACCCTGATCTCTGCAGAGGAAATCCAGCAGCAGATCTGGATCCCGTCTGTGTTTATTGGGGAGAGGAGCTCTGAGTACCTGCGTGCCCTCTTCGTCTATGAGAAAGGGTAGGACATGTCCCTCCTTCCCCATTCATCCTTCAGCAGTTCCATGCCAACCTGGAGCTCAAGCCTCACTGCCCCAACCATTCAGCCTAAAGTCCCTCCTTCCCTGACTGTTGACTTTTTTCCCACTCCTTTCCCCACCCCATGGGCCTTGTCCAGAGCCAGTTTTTTTTGTTGTAGAGACAGTCTTTGTTGCTCTCAGTGCTGTGGCATCACACAGCTCATAGCAACCTCCTCCTGAACTTAGGTGATTCACTTGCCTCAGCCTCCTGAGTAGCTGGGACTACAGGCATTCGCCACAACACCCAGCTATTTTTTTGTTGCAGTTTGACCAGGGCCTCGGTATATGGGGCTGGTGCCCTACCCACTAACCCATAGGCACTACCCCAGAGCCAGTTATTTTGACCCTCTTCTTTGTGCCTTTGCCATCCTTGTCCTTCTGAGATTAGCCTTCTTTTTCCCAGGGCTCAGGTACTTCTGGTTCCGGACAATAGCTTCCCATTGGGCTATTACCTCATCCCTTTCACAGGGATAGTGGGACTGCTGGTTTTGGCCATGGGAGCAGTGATGGTGAGTAGCTTAGGGAAGGGATAGTAGTAGCTCAGGAAGACCTGAGACCTATAAGGCCAGGTTGGATCTGGAGTTGGGAAATGGGGGTGGTTTGTCCTAGATTGTTCAGTTTTGCTCCCTAAGCTTTGTCTGTCCACTCCCTCTTTCCCAGATAGTTCGTTGTATCCAGCACCGGAAACGGCTCCAGCGGAATCGACTTACCAAAGAACAACTGAAACAGATTCCTACACATGACTATCAGAAGGGTGAGGGATTTGGGGAAAAGGCCAGGTTCTGAAGGTTTTGAGCCCAGGAGATAAGGGATAAAGAAAGCTGGCAGTGAGAAGGTATCCACCTAAAATGCCATCATCTCTGTGTACCCACAAATTAGAGGACAGAAGAGGTAGAACATAGCAGGAGGTCAGAAACAAAGATGATTAAGTGAAATAGTTGGGGGAAATGGAGGGATAGAAGGTGGAAAGAGTAGAAAAATGGAAGGAGTAGGAGGGTTCATTGAGAAAAAGAAACAGGTAAGGAGGAGTTGGGTCCTTAGTCCCTGGAGCCTACAGTGTCCATATAAGGTTGTAGCAGAAGCCCTGCCTCCTACTTCCGCTCCTCCAGCTCCCCTATCTCACCACCCTCAACACCTCCCCAAAAACCCACTTCCCTTCTTACCTCTGCTTCTCTTTGCTTCTCTTTGCTAGTCCCAAAGAGGGGCAGCCCTAGCCTTACCATGCCTCCCTGTCTTGGCTCTTATATGGGTTTTGTAGACTTGGGAAAAGAATTTCTATGGGACTTTGCTCTACCACAGGCCTGCCAGAGTGAGTTCTCGTGGGCAGCGGTTTAGTGTGGCTCAGTGATAGGCTGACTAGATTTACCTTCTTTCTCTCTCAGGAGACCAGTATGATGTCTGTGCCATTTGCCTGGATGAGTATGAAGATGGGGACAAGCTACGGGTACTACCCTGTGCTCATGGTGAGGCCCTCACTGCCTGGGACCGGGCTCCTGTGCCACTGGCAGGTACCAGGTGCTTCATTCATCTCATTCCTCTCTGTAGCCTATCATAGCCGCTGTGTGGACCCCTGGCTCACTCAGACCCGGAAGACCTGCCCTATCTGCAAGCAACCTGTTCATCGGAGTCCTGGGGATGAGGAACAGGAAGAAGAAATCCAAGGGCAAGAGGAGGGTGATGAAGAAGGGGAACCAAGGGACCACCCTGCCTCAGAACGGACCCCATTACTAGGTTCCAGCCCTACTCTTCCCACCTCTTTTGGTTCCCTAGCCCCAGCCCCCCTTGTTTTTCCTGGGCCCTCAACAGATCCCCCACCCTCTCCTTCTTCCTCTTCCTCATCTCTTTCCTCTGCCCTCCTAGTCTAATACCTCCCTCCATACACACACCTCTGGTGACCTTTTTGCACAGACCCTCTTCCTCCAGTCTTCTAAATTGAGGGATAGGGAACATTTTCATCCCAGCTTTCTCCCTTACCTGGCCCTAGTATTTTCAGGGGGCTTGAAGGAAGGGAGCAAAGGGACTGGTCTTTACTTCATGGATTAATAAAATTGGTTTTGTGGACTAAGGGTGGGTGAGATCATTCTCACACAGGTAAACCTATGCTTTGGGGAATCAATCCTATTTTGCCATAAAGGGCAAGAGGTGCCAGGAGAGACTAACCTGTAGCCATGGGACAGCCCTAGCAGGCCAGGCCTTTGCTATGACTAAGAGGGGGAGACCCACCCACCTGATGACTCAGTTGGCCCTGCCTTGCCCACAGGCCTGGAACTATGGTCTGGATGGCTCTATTCCTTCATCCCAATTAGACTAACACACTTGAGGACCTAGGCCTGGAAATGCCACTGAGAGGCTGGGCCACCTGGCTACATAGGTCTGAGGCAAGTGCTTAATTCGTGGACATTGAAGTAAGAAGTTCCGATTCCTGCACTTTGTAGTGCCTCCGCCCTCCTACTCCCAACCCCAACCCAGGATAAAGACAAGTCCTAAGTGCATGTCTCCCAGTCTGACACCCAAGCTCAAACCACACAGCACCTTATTAGTAGAATCTTTTTTATTCAGAAAAAAAACCCCAAAAAACAAAAAAGTTTTCCAACCACACACAGGAGGGGTATGGGTAGGGGGAGGTGTCTGTCCATCCAGTCCTGGCCCCCAGCCCATGTGGTTTTGGCAGCGATAAGGGGTGTGGGGTAATGGCCCCAAAAATAAAAATGGTGTATGTGTGTATGGGGAGGAGAGGGGTGCAAAAGCTGTGGGGAATGGTGGGGGAAAGGGACAGATGAGGTCAGTACTGGGAACGCCGCAGGTGGGAGGCCATTTCATAACATTTCTTGTTGATCAAACCACCATGGACACCTTCTTTGCCCATCAGCAGGACTAGCGCTGGAGGAAAGAGAGAGGAGGCTAGGACCCAGGTGTCACAATTTCACCCCCTACCAGCTGTTCAGCAGCTGTCCAGCCCTAGGGGCTGTAACCCAACCTCATCCCTCCCAATCCCCCCCCCCATACATACACAGGCAGGCTGTCAGTCACCCTGAAACAATAAGGCTTTTCAAAAGGGGAAAATCAAGCTTAAAGGCTGGAGAGGAACAGACTAAAATTTAGGGGTCAAAGGCTCATAGACTGCTGACTCATGTGTTCAGGCTAGAAATGGCTGTGGAAAAGCCTGCCACCTCCAAGTTAACAAAAGAGCTCAAAAGATGAGAGCTAAATGCTGACTCAGGACCCTAACAATACCAACTCCCCAAGAATAGTCTCTAATTCGAAACGGTTCAAGGTAGAAAGGAACTTAGGACATGATGCAGTTCAGTACTTCGTATCACAACATGAGGGACTATCCAATGTCTCAGCACCCAGTGAACTAGGAGTAAAATGCTGGTCTAACTGCCTTCACGCTGAGGAACCACACAGAAAAAGAACCCAAATAACAAAAGGAGGCACATTAGGTCTGTCAGAGCTAGAGAAAGGGCAAGACTCAGAAACTCACTCTTGGCAGTCATGGTGACAGTGACATTGAAAGTGGGGGCTCCACCGGTGCTCTTGGTACGAAGATCCATGGTAAATTCCCCATCCTGCAGCAGCGAGTCTCGGATCACAGAACATTTCTGGCCCCCAAGTGTCAGCCCATTCACAAAAAAACTTGACCGGTCTTTGCCAACAAGAACACCAACCTCAGCTGGCTGAAAAAAGAACCAAGCACCCAACAAGTTAGTACACCAATATCCCCACCTTGTTCTGAGGACCCACTTGCCTTCCACTCTGGGACCCCGAACCCCGGTGGGGAGAGATGTATTGCTACATGCTCTGTACACATCAATGAAATTTGAGAAACTTTCAGTACCTTTGGAAGTTAGCAGAAAAAGATCCTGATTCTCAAGACTAGAAAATGGGACCAAGGTGGAAGGGATGAAATATTCCCCTACAGACGTAGATCTCAGAGTTTAACCCAGAAAATAAAAGGGGCCAAAAGACAGCAAAGTGGGGAATCTTTGGATGCTCAGAACTCTCCTTCAGGAAAAGCAGAAGCGGAGAGGGGAAGGGAGGGGGCGGGCAAAGCAGGAGAAGCAACTTTGCCCTTATTTGGTCAAAGGTTCTGCAGGAGTTGTGAGGGGCCCGGACGCCTGGGTCTCCAAGTAACCTAGAGTTTAGGTTCAGGTGTCTACGCCCGGAGATGAGGAAGCGGACCCCTGGAAGCTTTCCGGGAAAGTTAGAAAACTTTTGAAGGGGGGCAGGAACTAGACCTTGCAAGCCAGCTCTCGGGTCTAGATACCTCAGGGAACATTTCTCCCCCTCCCCCTTACACCCCAAACCCCCACATCCGGTCCCTCCCGCCCGGAAACCCCCTTTTCCCCCTTTTGAACTTCCGCTCCTCCTCCCCACTTCCGGGCAGTGTGAACAGGGGAGGTGGTTGGGGGAACAGCGGTAGTCATCCCTTATTCCTTCATTCCTTATACTATCTTAGAACTTCTCACAAAGTTCCCCTGCTTCAGGCCCCGCCGGATGGCGGGAAGAGAGGGTGAGGGGACTTCCGGGATTGGCCTCACAGGAATGTTGAGTCCAACGTGCCGCGTGTGTGTGTGGGGGGGGTGTGTGTGTGTGGCGGCCTCGCCCGCTCTAACGGAGCTGGGAGGGGCAGGGAGCCCACAGAGGACGGGCAGGGAACCAAGGCCACGCGCCTTGGGGTTCCCTCCTGCATAAGGGGGAACAATGGTGGAGGGAGCGCGAGCGGACGGCCTGAAAGAGCTAGTGGCCCGAGGGTCCCTAAGACCCTTCTCAATCACAATCCATGGTTAAAACTGCAGCGCGTGCCCGCCCCGCCCTGGGGGAGGCGGAAGTGGGCCGCCGCACCGGGCGACGCGCCCCTCCCCGCCCTGTGCCCCGGATGTAACGCCCCATCGCGGGAAGCGGGGCGGCGGGCGCCGCCGCCTGGGGCGTAGGACTTAGGGGGCAACGAAGGGACCCGCTCACGTGTAGCCGCCATTCGCGCCGCTTCCAGGGCAAGGACCTGGTCAGGGCCTTTAGCTGCCTTCCCTAGACCGTGCCCGCCCCCACCCAAGTCCCTCCCAAAGGGTCCAAGCCCGACCAATGCCTCGGACCGCGCAGGCCTCACAGTACCGTGATGTTGACGAAGGTTTTTCCAGGGACGGCGGCCCAGACGGAGGGCGAGTCCTTGTAGCCCACGATGGCTGCGTCCTGACAGGTCCCGTCCGCCATGAGGTTGTCGATGTAGGCGTTCCACCCGGCCATGGCGCTGCTACTGGGGCTGCTCTCGGCGCTGCTGCTGGGGCCGTGGGCTGGGCTCGGGCTGCCTCGGGCTGCCTCGGGCTGGCGGGCGGGGGGAGGCGGAGAGCTCGGGGCACGCGCTGCCGTCCGGACCGCGGTTCTGCTAGCTGTGCAGCAGCCCTCGCACCGCCACTTCCTGCTCCTCCCCCCCCCCGATTTTTATTTGCAAAGGGCGGTAGGGGCGGGGCCTGCTCCCCATTCCCTCCCTCCCCGCCACCGCCAGCCCAGACACCGAACTTCGCAAATGCAATTTTAAAAATCCCTCCCCCTAAAAAAAAAAAAAAAAGTCTTCCCCCTATAGCAAAATTTGCAGAGTTCGATGGAAAGCCATGTAAATGATGGAGGGGGGGGTGGCGGAAGAGAGGCTAAGGTTAGGGCTCGCTCCCGTTCTCATTGACTGTAAACCAGACTTTGGTATAGGGGAAGGGAGTGAGCCAGAGAAAGGAGAAGAATTAGCAAGCTGCATATTAAAGAGAGTTTGGGGAACCCAGAGTTAAACGGAACGACTCCTCCTTTTCCCCCACCTCTGCCGGAGTGAAGGACCGGCGGGCCGCGGCGGCGCGTGCGCCGGCGCGTGCGCCAGGGCCGGGAGGGAGAGCGCGTGGGGCGGTTGGGGCCGACGGTAGACTGCGCGGGCGCGCGTCCGGCCCGGTCCTCTCGGACCCCCCTGGGAAGGAAGGCAAATCCTAGGACGCGTCTCCCGCATGACAGAAGGGGCGGGGAGGGCGAGGTAGTGTGCTTGCTGCCTCCCCACCTTTAATTTTACTTATTCAAGTAATAAGAAAGCCGAAGGAAATTTGACAGATTATACCGCAGTCATTCTCAGAGCTGAAGGAACCCACCAGGGCTCTTCTGTCCCCAGCGTCACACAGGTTGGGTTCCTTGGGACCCAACCCCACTCCAGGAGATTATGCTTATTCTGGATCTGGTTCAGTCCAGGGCCTCCCTCCACGTCCCAGCCCCGCCGGTCCCCAAGCCAGCAGTTTGGGTCACCGGCCGTGCCCCCTGGCAGGTCTCTTCGGAGGTCACTGAGCTCCGGCTCCCTCGGGGCGAATTGGGCGGGGCTATTTCTCAAGGCGGAAGAATACTAAAGTTCCAAGATTGACAACTTTTTCAAAAAGTGAATGTCTTTTCTACTTTGGGCTCTTTGGGGATTTTCGTCTTCTCCAGTAAAAATTGTGCATAAGTACTTGTGGGAGATTAGTTCGCTCAGCGTCCATCGGGAAGGGGTAGGGCAGGTCCGTGCGGCTGGTTTAGGTGACCAGAAGACCAATCCCCCCCTGCTAATCCCTAACCGCTGAGGGGCTTGGCTGCTTCCGGTCTCTCCAGCCAGGGGCGCCTGGGTCTTGCAGCGCCTCCTGGGCGAGAAGGGGCTTCGTTTCTGTCCCTTCCTCCGGAACAAGGCGCGGATGCTTGGGGTCCACTGCGAACCCCATGGTCCCCGACGCCCTCCGAGCCGGTGTTCCTCGACAGCCTCGCGGCTGAGTCATTAGCAGACTCGGGTGGGGCCACATTCAGGCACGTGGCCGTGCTCCCCGCGCGCCATCTCCTGACCTCTGGCCTGCTGCACTCCCCACCCTAGGGTGGAAAAATCCCGGGAGGGAGCGGCCAGAGATAGGGGGAAGGGCGCGATGGAATACAGGGGTAGGGGACCGGGTAAGGCTCCTGGGGTGGGGGCGGGGAGACGTCGCACCGGGCGGGTGGGGCGGGGAGGAGAGCTGGGGACAGAGCCATCTGCGTGAGTCACCGGGTGCGGGCCGCTCCAGCGCCGGCGGGAGGGCCCTCTGTCCCCGGCTAGAAGCCGAGGCTCCCCGTGACCCCCGCATCAGGTCATCCCACTGGAGTTGCAACAGGACTCGGAGCAGACCCCGCACTCTCCCCCGTAGCCCACCAAGGAGGAGAGAGTTGCCAAGTGTAGAGACCCACTTCTCTGTAACTCTGCAAGCGGACAGACCTCCCGACAGGGCCCTGGCGCTCAGACGCTTATAAAGGGCCGCCCCTCTTCCCGTCCATTCATTTTTTTTTCACTCTTGTTTCACCATTCATTGATGGACTGGGGCCACGCTCCACAGGGCCCAGTCAGTGGTAAAAGGGTCTCCTGACCAACTGTCTCCACGCGGGGAGACAAGTGCTGTCCCAGCGCTATCAGTCGGGCGCTGCGCCAGATCAGAGAGCCAGTCTAAATTCGTCTCCCAGCCCCCTCACTCACTTCCCCCACCCCCGTGCTGGCTGAGAGAGGGCTGGATGGGGTGGCCGTTATGAGGATCCTGAGAGGTGAGACCCTTTCTGGGTCTGTGGGAGAGGGGGTTCAAGTTTAGACCTCAGAGCTTGCAAATATTCCCATCTAAAGGCAGAAGCCTCCCCTGTAAGCTGAGCACATGTGGATGTCAATCCTGCAGCCCCTCTTCCAGGCCCCCTCCTCAGCCCTGCAGAGCTCAGGTTACCCATGGCCTTTCCTAAAGGGCACTCCTTCCTCTTCAACCTTTGCAAATGGGAAATATAATCCTGGGAAGGGGGAAGAGACCCCGATCTGAAACCCCTCCCCAAGGGTAGAATTAAAAGTGGAGACTTTTATGGAGAACAGAAGGGGGGGTGTTAGTCATTAACCTTTGGTGAGGGGGCAGGTGCCTGGGTCCGGAGACTTCTGCTTTAGGCTGTAGTGGGCACTTGGCTGCCAGCCTGGTGTGTGTGTGTGGGGGGTGTTGGATATAGAGAGAGAGAGGCGGGGCTCTCCGGGGACAGGGTGGCTAGGAGATAAATGCCCAGCCTGAGAAGGGGTGAAGCTGACACTGTCCCAGCTGCCATCTAAACTCAGAGCTCCATCCAAGCCCTCAGCAGAAAACATCTCAGGTCTGGTGAATCTTCTAGGCCTCTGGGGTGGAGGTGGTAAAGGGTGTGCAGGGTGCTGGCTTGGAGAAGGAAGGGAAGATTTCAACTTTTTTCCTCCTGGTTCTGGCAGCACTTGAAAACTGGCTGGGCTGGAGCAAGAAGGATAGGGCAAGGTGTGGGAGCATCCAAGGATCTTGGGAAAGGAGACTGTGAGGAGAGGCAGCAGGCATGGATAGAGAAGGGCAGGTAGCGAACTGGGGGACCACGAAGATTTGGGAGCAAAACAAAATGAGAACTTGAAAGGATTTGAGGGCTAGGAGGCCATGGAGAACAGATTGCTTGACCAGAAGAGTGGAAGGAGAAAGCACAAGTGCAGCTTTGGGGAGGTGGGGGCTCAGAGAGTCATAAAGGAGAGGCCCCTGGATTCTTAGGAAAGGAGGGTGGAATAGGAGCTGTTCTGAGTGGGGGAAGGAGGCTGTGTCTGCCTCTTTGGTCTGTGACCTTTTTGTGGGGGTATTTTTAGCTCTAGCACCTGCCTTCTTGGAGTGGGGAAGACTCTTAAAGGGCAAGGGATTTCTGGTTCCTTAAGGGATCAACTGTCCACACTCACTTACACTTCTTGTCCTACAGCCATGGCCATGCAGAAAATCCTTGCCCGGGAAATCCTGGACTCCAGGGGCAACCCCACTGTGGAGGTGGATCTGTACACAGCTAAGGGTAACACAGGCCCATTGAATTAGTTTGCCTCAGAAGACCCCAACCCCATCTGTCCTCCCCACCAATTCTGAATTCTGTCCCACATCTTCTCCTTTCTCTGGAGTTCCCTTCCTCACATTTCTTCCCAGGTCAGTGTGGCTCAGAACTGGGAGCTGAGAAAAGCAAGAGTCTCTCTGTGCTCAGAAATGGCACCTCAGCCATTTGAGGCTGTTGAGGGTGACTCTGTGATCTTCCCATTATTCCCACTCCAGGCCGATTCCGAGCAGCTGTGCCCAGTGGGGCTTCCACAGGTATCTATGAAGCTCTGGAACTAAGAGATGGAGACAAATCTCGCTACCTGGGGAAAGGTGAGGAGAGGCCAACAGAGAAGGAACCTGAACTGGTCATTTTAGGTTGTGGGCACAGAGGGGAAGAAGACTGCTACCCAAAGCTTCTTGAGGAGCTGGGATCCACAGGAAGAGTCCTAATTATTGATTCTGGCCTCCCTAGGAGTCCTAAAGGCTGTGGAACACATCAATAAGACTCTAGGCCCTGCTCTGCTGGAAAAGGCAAGTGGAGGAGCCTGCTCTCCTACCTCTTCCCCATACCCCAAGAACCCCCCCAAAATATTTTCACTTACCCTTCCTGCAACACATGCCCTGATTTCTGAGATATCTGACCTCTGCTCTGTCCTCCTCAAACCTGCCCTTCCAGAAACTAAGTGTTGTGGATCAAGAAAAAATTGACAAATTTATGATTGAGCTGGATGGAACTGAGAATAAGTGTAAGTTAAGGGCCAGAGGTGGGGAAGTGATGAGGTGTGGGAGAGGTGGAGAGAGACCACGGGGGCTGAGGTGTGGCTGGTTTATTTCTGTGTCCACATTTTGGGGCACACTGTAGCTGGATTTTATTCATTCCACAGGCATTTCCTATGTCTGCTATTTGCCAGCCCTGGGCCTGGCTCTGGATATAGCTGGCAGCTGACACATTCCTCTGGGGTGGGAGTGCTCCTCAGACGGCTGGGTGACCAGGGGGAATGGTCAAGGAGATGTAACTGCAAACCATGCAGGAGAAGCTCTCACCCTTTCTTCCTAATTGCCTACTTCCAGCCAAGTTCGGGGCCAATGCCATCCTGGGAGTGTCCTTGGCCGTGTGTAAGGCAGGAGCAGCTGAGAAGGGGGTCCCGCTCTACCGACACATCGCAGATCTCGCAGGGAACCCAGACCTCATACTCCCAGTGCCTGTGAGTGCAGTTGCCACTGCTAGATCTCACCTCTACCCGGCTGCCTTGCCCAGCCGTGGAGTGCTTAAGCAGCCCCTTAGGAATCCACCTTTCAGACCCAGCTCTGAAGAGGCAGTTTCCTGAAATCCAATCTCTTCTGCTGTGGTCTAGCCCCTCCCTCTTTCCCACAATCCAAACCTTCCCTTAAGCCTCTCTGTGCTTCCTTCCCTTGCTGCGTAACCAGGTTCCTTCACATTCCAATCCTAGGCTCAATAACGCCAATCTCATTCTGCCACCGCACCCCACCCCCCAAATCAGATCAAGAATGTCTTCATGACAAGGATCTTGGCATTTCCTTGTATCTTCTTAAGTCCCTATTAAACCAGTATTCTCTTAATGGAAACTCTTTGAATTTAGTCTCAATAATAATGTTACCATTTGTTGTTACTTACTAGGAAGATTGTATAAGAGCATGGACTCCTAGAGACAGACTGCTGGGTTCAAATCCTGGTTCTGCCTGTTTACTAGTTGTGTGATTTTAGGGAAGTTATTTAACCTCTCTAAGCCTCCGTTTCCCCAGCTGTAAAATGGGGGTGGGGATAATGGTACCTAGTTAGTAGAGTTGTTTTGAGAAAGAAAGGAGCTAACATATGCCAACCACTTATAACAGTGGCTGCTGTGTAGTAAGTGCTATAAAAGTGTTCACTGTTGTACACCAGGCACATACTAAGAACTTTATACCCAATTTCTCTAATCTTTAGCAAAAGATGCTGCAGTGAAGTAAATGTTGTTCTCACTCTATAGAAATAAGGAAAGAGGCTCTGAGGATCAAAAATACTCTCCTTAGACCAGGTGCGGTGACTCATACCTATAATCCTAGCACTCTGGGAGGCCGAGTGGGGTGGACTGCCTGAACTCAGGAGTTCAAGACCGGCCTGAGCAAAAGTGAGAAACCCCATCTCTAAAAATAGCTGGGCATTGTGATGGGTGCCTGTAGTCCCAACTACTCTAAAGGCTGAAGCAAGAGGATCCCTTAAGCCCAAGAGTTTGAGATTGCTGTGAGTTATGACACTAGGGCACTCTACCCAGGGTGACAAAGTGAGACTCTGTCTCAAAACAAACTAACAGGGCTGAGTGCAGTGCCTCATGCCTACAATCCTAGTTATTTAGGAGGCCAAGGTGAGTGGATTGTCTGAGATCACAGGTTCAAGACCAGCCTGAACAAGTGTGAGACTCCATCTCTAAAAATAGCCAGGCACGGCGCCTATGGCTCAAGTGGCTAAGGTGCTAGCCATATACACCAGAGCTGGCAGGTTCAAATCCAGCCCAGGCCTGCAAATGACAATGAAAACTGGAACCAAAAAAAAAAAAAAAAAAAGCTGGGCATTGTGGCAGGCACCTGTGTTCCCAGCTCCTTGGGAGGCTGAGGCAAGAGAATTGCTTAAGCCCAGGAGTTTGAGGTTGCTGTGAACTGTGATGCCACGGCACTCTACCCAAGGGGATAGCTTGAGGCTTTGTCTCAATGAATAAATAAATAAATAAATAAATAAAGCCAGGCATTATAGTGGGTGCCTGTAGTCCTAGCTACTTCAGATGCTGAGGCAAGAGAATAGCTTGAGCCCTAGAGTTGGAGGTTGCTGTGAGCTATGTATGGTGAAAGTGAGACTCTGTCTCAAAAAAAAAAAAAAAAAAGGCACAGCACCTGTAGCACAGTGGTTACAGTGCCAGCCACATACACCGAGGCTGGCGGGTTCCAGCCTGGCCTGGGCCAGCCAAACAACACTTACAACTGCAACAGTTAGCCAGGCATTGTGGTGGGTGCCTGTAGTCCCAGCTACCTGGGAGGCTGAGGCAAGAGAATTGCTTAAGCCTAAGAGTTTGAGGTTGCTGTGAGCTGTGAAGCCATAGCACTCTACCAAAGTGACAAAGTAAGACTCTGTCTCTAAAAAAAAAAAAAATAGAAAAACTAGCCAGGCACTGTGGTGGGTACTTGTAGTCCCAGCTACCTGGGAGGCTGAGGTAGGATTGTCTGAGCCCAGGAGTTTGAGGTTACTGTGAGCTACAATGATGCCATAGCACTCTACCCAGGGCTACTGAGTGAGATTCTTTCTCAAAAAAAAAGAAGAAGAGGAAGAAGAAAGAAAGAAAAGGAAAGGGAAAAATATACTCACCCTAGACTACTTAGCTAGTAAAGGGAAGCTAGATGCTACCTCAACCAGTCATGCCCCTGCCTGGGTCTGAGCACCTTCTCCCATCACAGGCTTTCAATGTGATCAATGGGGGCTCCCATGCTGGTAACAAGCTGGCCATGCAGGAGTTCATGATTCTGCCTGTGGGAGCCAGCTCCTTCAAGGAAGCCATGCGTATTGGTGCCGAAGTCTACCACCACCTCAAGGGGGTCATCAAATCCAAGTATGGAAAGGATGCCACCAATGTGGGTGACGAGGGTGGCTTTGCACCCAACATCCTGGAGAACAATGAGGGTCAGTGCTGAGCACCCTGGGGGGCAAGCCCCAGGTAGCTGGGTCTTACAAGCACTCCCCACAGGAAAGGGAGGCTGCAGAAGGTGGGCCCGGAGTCTCAGGTCCTCTTTTGCTTCTCTTTCAGCCCTGGAGCTGCTGAAGACAGCCATCCAGGCGGCTGGCTACCCAGACAAGGTGGTGATTGGCATGGATGTGGCAGCATCTGAGTTCTATCGCAATGGGAAGTACGATCTTGACTTCAAGTCACCGGATGATCCTGCACGGCACATCACTGGGGAGAAGCTCGGGGAGCTGTACAAGAGCTTCATCAAAAACTATCCTGGTAAGGCTCCAGGTGTCTCAGTGTTCTTGCCTAACACACTGGTTTCAGTGACATGCTTTGCCACCAACTTGGACCTTTGCAATCCTTATCCCCATCATAATCCCCACCCCCAACTCTTCTGACATGTCATTCCTTGAAGCTCCTGACTTCTCACCCCATCTCTGGTCCCAACCCCACCAGTGGTCTCTATTGAGGACCCCTTTGACCAGGATGACTGGGGCACTTGGACCTCCTTCCTTTCGGGGGTGGACATCCAGATCGTGGGGGATGACCTCACAGTCACTAACCCCAAGAGGATTGCTCAGGCTGTTGAGAAGAAGGCCTGCAACTGCTTGTTGCTGAAAGTCAACCAGATTGGCTCAGTGACTGAATCCATCCAGGCGTGAGTGCTTCCTGACTCTGGGACTGACCATGCCTCCCTTTGTCCCACCTCTGCCCAGTCCAGCTACAGACTTGCCAGACAACTCTGGGTCTATCTTTCCCCTGGCACCTGACCAACCCACACCTTCTTGACCTCCAGGCAGTGGTTAACCCTTGGCCTGATCCCAAGAGCTTTACCACTGTGGTTTTGCCATGCCCCAACCCCCCAGCTCTCTCCCAGATGTTGCTGCATCTCAGGAGCCCAAACTCAAGATCAGAAGTCTCTTTTCTCTTCCTTCCCAAAGACCTTAGTCATTGCCTTCCCAGCCAAGTGCCCACTACCCAAAACAGAAGGGAGAAGCCCTACCCAGCTCCTGGTTTTCCCACTGAGTAGGACCCATAAGGCCTCATCGAATGTCCTCTCTACCCAGCTGTAAACTGGCTCAGTCTAATGGCTGGGGGGTGATGGTGAGCCACCGCTCCGGAGAGACTGAGGACACATTCATTGCTGACCTCGTGGTGGGGCTCTGCACAGGACAGGTACTTGTAGCTTCCTTCTACTGTCTGACCATTTTCCTGGGGTCCCCAGCCTCCTGCTCCTGAGTTGATTGCCACTACAGGCTGCTCCCTTGAAGCCAGGCTCAACCCCTCCTTTCCAGCCATATCCAATCCTCCAAATCCTTCTTCCCTCCTCAGATCAAGACTGGTGCCCCATGCCGCTCAGAGCGTCTGGCCAAATACAATCAACTCATGAGGTATAGGGGGTACAGAGGGCCTGGGCACTGGGGAGCAGGGGACTACTGGGTTGGAAGGCAGCAACTCTGACTTTACCTTCTAGGATTGAGGAAGCTCTTGGGGACAAGGCTGTCTTTGCTGGACGCAAGTTCCGTAACCCAAAGGCCAAGTAAGAAGCTGGAGGCCCCAGGACCCCACTGGGCAAACCCAGGCTTTTGAGCTTTCTTCCTGAAATAAACACTGGTGCCAATGAAGACAGTGGTGTGCTTTCTGGGAGGGAGGGAAGGTAAACTGGTCTCTGGGCTGGGAAAGACAGGAGGTGGAGAGATGGGACAGGAAGGGGAGGCAAACAAACGTGTGAACTACTGGGACAAAGAGGAAGCTGAGTGGATCTGGAACAGAGAAGTTCACATTTTGGAAGGAGGGGGAAACAGATGCCATATGTGAAATGAAGCTAAAGAGGAGCTGATGGAGGGTAGTGTCTGTGGCTTAGTAGGTAGGGTGCCAGCCCCATGTACTGAGGGTGGTGGGTTTAAACTCTCCCCGGCCAAACTGCAACATAGCTGGGTGCTGTGGTGGGCACCTGTAGTCCCAGCTACTTGGGAGGCTGAGGCAAGAGAATTGCCTAAGGCCAGGAGTTGGAGGTTGCTGTGAGTTGTGTGATGCCATGGCACTCTACCGAGGGCAATAAAATGAGACTTTATCGCTCCAAAAAAATTTTAAAAAAGAGGAGCTGATGAAACAAGGAACCAAGTCTAGGAGAAGAGCAGCAGGATGTGGCATCGAGGGTCTTGCCACTACCATAAGGGGGAAACTAGCTGCAAGGTTGAAGTAAATGGTCTGCAGAGTATACCTTGAAGTGAAGGCTGCAATCCCAGCTGGTGCATTCTAAGTATGAGAGTGTTAATGAGAGCAGCTGCCACTTCTAGGAAGGTTACAAGGATCTGGAACCGTTCTAAAATATTGGACACATTGACCTGTGCAACCTGAAGCAGTCCTATCAAACAGTTACCATTATTATCCCCATATTACAGGTGAAGAAACAGGGTTAGCAACTGACAAATAGGGATCCACAGCTAGGAAGCCAGGACCCTTGGCTCTAGTAACTGTGATTTTTTTTTTTTTTTTGAGACAGTCTCAAGCTGTCGCCCTGGGTAGAGAGCTATGGCATCACAGCAACCTCTAACTCCTAGACTTAAGCGATTCTCCTGCCTCTGCCTCCCAAGTAGCTAGGACTACAGGTGCCCACCACAACGCCTAGCTATTTTTTAGTTGCAGCTCTCATTATTGTTTGGTGGGCCTTGGCTGGATTCAAGCCCGCCAGCTCAGGTGTATATGGCTGGTGCCATAGGCCCTGAGCCCAGCTATTTTTTCCTGTTGCTGTTGCAGTTGTCATTGTTGCTTAGCTGGCTCGGGCTGGGCTTGAACCTGTCAGCTTCAGTTCATGTGGCTGGCACCACAACCACTGTGCTATGGACACCAAGCCCAGTGACTATGCTCTTAACATACTGTATCTTTTTTTTTTTTTTTGAGACAGAGCCTCAAGCTATTCCCTGGGTAGAGTGCTGTGGCATCACAGCTCACAGCAACCTCCAACTCCTGGGCTCAAGTGAGTCTCCTGCCTCTGCCTCCCAAGTAGCTGGGACCACAGGCACCCACCACAATGCCTGGCTATTTTTTGGTTGCAGCCATCATTATTGTTTGGCGGGCCCAGGATGGATTCAAACCCACCACCTTAGGTTTATGTGGCTGGTGCC
>CAUYTI010015548.1:0-10063 GCA_963575145.1 Galago senegalensis | reverse complement strand
ACCAGCAAGCATCTTGGGAATAGTGACAGTGACATACCAGATCTCCAGAAAGGACATATTAGCCAGAAAGAAGTACATGGGTTTGTGGAGGGTGGAATGGTTCCTAATTGCCACAATGATGAGTATGTTCTCAGTTAGCACCAACACATAAGCCACTAGTGAAAGGGCGAACAGTAGTGCCCGCAATGGCAGGGGAGCTGGGAATCCCAGCAACACAAACTCACTCACTCTCCCACTATGGTTTCTCCTCTCCATCACTGCAATTCTGTCCACTGCTCTTCAGAAGATGAGAATAGAGTGTCTTCAGGAGGCAGCAACAAGAGCCCAGCTTTTCTCCTGGTGGGTTTCTATTGGTAAAATACATGTAGTGCATTTAACCAATCTTGAGCTGAGGCCATTTCTTTCTTCTTTAATCTGGAAGCAAACTAAGGCAATCACTGGCACAAGGAAATTGCTCTCTGCTGGGGACAGTATGGGAGTCTGTTCTGACCTTTGGAGAAGCAGGTATTGAGAAACATCAGGTAAACATGACACTAGTTGGCTCCAAAGAACATAGATAAGAACCAGAAATAGAAAGTCTGTATTGGCTTGGCACCCACAACACAGTGGTTATGGCGCCAGCCACATACACCAAGGGTGGCAGGTTTGAACCCAGCACAGGCCAGTTAAACAACAATGACAATTACAACAAAAAATAGCTGGGTGCAGTGGCAGGCACCTGTAGTCCCAGCTACCTGGGAGGCTGAGGCAAAAGAATCGCTTAAGCCCAAGAGTTGAAGGTTGTTATGAGTTGTGACACCGCAGCACTCTACCAAGGGTGACACAGTGAGACTCTGTCTCAACAAAGAGAAAAGAGAAAAGAAAGTCTGTATTGTCCTAAAGTGAGGGTTTGTCTATGAGTTGATTTGTGACTCTGATTTAAGGAAATAAATTACCTGGGGAGGAAGAACAATAATACTATTAATGCACATAACATAAGATTTACCATATATTATTAGTACAGTGTTCTAAAGAGTTTGCAGAATTAATTCACTTGTTCTTCAGAATAATCTTGTGAGTTAGTACTGTTTAAATTCCACATTTAATGTCCATAGAAACTGAAGCAGAAAGAGTTAAATTACTTAGGGAAGCAATTCCCTTGCACAAGGAAGAAAGACTAAAGGGGAACACAAGGAAGTCACAGCACCAGGAAAATGAAAGTACTACAGAACCTAGTACTTGAGAGTCACCTGGAAATTAAATTAGGAAATGGATGCTGGATGACCAAAGGATTTAGAATCCCATCAGTTCTAAATGTTATACTAACTGGAAATCAAAGTACATCATCTTCCTCTAGCATCAAGACCAATATAAAAGCATGCTTTGAGTAGGCTACTCTCTTTGTTTACCTGGGTATCAAAGATGACATTTTTTTCCTTCCAAAACTTCCATCCTTTTCTGGGTCTCACATAGAACAGAAGTTAGAATATCCACATGGGAGTTGGTACAAACAAAGGGCTATTTTTGCCCAGTGTCCCTGGGTGGTTATAGCATTGGGAGAGAGTACAGAGATTAGAAAGTAGGACAGAGTAGAGACAGCAGAACATCTGGATGCTATTTCCTGTCAGACGATTTCTACTTTTTGGTCTTAGACCTGTTGCTATGAAGCCAGCAGGGGCAGAATGTGTTGACAAATCAATCTTCAACCTTCTGATTGTTTTCTCCTGGAATTTCTCTTCTCTTTATGCCATGCTGTCAGTACTTGAGCATAACTCAGTACAGGAGCCCTTGAAACTTCTCTCAGTACTACAGGAGTGTAATGCAACTACATTGCTTGCATCTCTTATCACTTTTATTCTTACTACTCATACCCACAATTTTTTTTTAATTAGTGGTCTATCAATTATGTTGGAAACCAACAATTCCCAGACTTTTTGGTACCATGGACTGGTTTCATGGAAGACAAGTTTTTCACAGATGAGGCTCCAGGGAAGGATGGGACAGGAAGCAGAGGTCAGGCAGTGATGCTGTGTAGCCTGGTTCCTAACAAGCCACAGACAAGTACCTGTCCATGGTCCAGAGGTTCGGGGAACAGTGTATGGGTGGTGATACCTGAAAGATTCAGAAGACACGTACCTAGTCATCAAGGAACTCATAGGCTAGCAGTAGGGACATGTCTTCATCATCTCATCTCTGAAAGTCTAAGCTGCCATGCCTATCCCCACACCATGCATGTACACACATACATAAATTGAAACCTCACATCCATAGTTGCCATTTATTACATCAGGTTTGATCCCTTCTTCTCAATACCTGCCCCATATGCCATTCATTGTGCTTTTGCCTCCCTTGCCCTCTGACCTTTGTACTTATTCTTTAGCATTTTCTACCTTGATATTTAATGTGCTGCACACTTAAAAAACATTAGCCTTTCACTCATGGACTTCTAACCGGTCTCTGTGCCTGTGTTCTCACCACTAAAGCTAAAATAGGACCATTTTACTTCCCTACTTAAGATCTGTCCATAGTGTCTGTTTGCCCAGATAATAATGTTCAAACCATTTAAGAAGGCCACCCACTATTTCCACTAAAACCTTTTCTCTTGCCACAGTCAACACTATATTTTATACCAGGCAGCTCTCAGAACACAACATGGATATCACTTGACAGTTCTGCTCATGTCACAATCCCCGTGAGCACAGCTAATTTTTATAAGCCTTCTAGTCATGGTTTATGTGGCATCTCCTCATAGAGACATGAGTTCCCCCTTGTTTTTGTTTTGTTTTGGTTTTTTTTCACTTTCTGTTCATAGGTTTGGTGAGTTTCCTCTAAATACCACTCCTACTAGAGCCCAGGAAATCCTGTATGTCATTTTACTTGCTGTATCACTACTTCGATTGCTCTGATAGATATAAAGGAGGAGCTATGTAGCTGAAGTGGGCTCATGTGTCCTTAAAGTTAAAATGAGGAGTGGAGGCTCGGTGCCTGTGGCTCAAGTGGCTAAGGTGCCAGCCACATACGCTTAAGGTGGTGGGTTCGAATCCAGCCCAAGCTGCCAAACAACGACAGCTGCAACCAAAAAAAAAAAAAATAGCCAGGCATTGTGGTGGGCGCCTGTGGTCTCAGCTACTTGGGAGGCTGGGGCAGGAGACTCACTTGAGCCCAGGAGTTGGAGGTTGCTGTGAGCTGTGATGTCACAGCACTCTACCCAGCTTGAGGCTCTTTCTCAAAAAAAAAAAAAAAAAAAAGAGAGAAGTGGAAGTAATTCCCTGGATATGAAATGGATTTTTCAAATACACAATGTTTAGAAAAATCTTTTCTATTCATGGTATTCCTCTATCATAATGAATGAAATTAGCTTCCATGAAGTCAGCTATGCCAGAGATCTGAAAATTTCCTAGATCTTTTCTACCCACCCTATCCCACCCCACCCCCCACTACATAGTCCATACACAGTTAATTAAAATTATCTGTCATGTCTGTCCCCTTTCTCTTGTCTTTACTTCCTTCCCCTTAGTTTCTAGGTTATCACCTCTCTAAAACTACACATACTTTCACAGAATATTCATTAGTATGTCTGTCAATTCTAATAGTAGTTCCTATTACAGAATATGCTTTAGTTACTGATTTTTAAAGACTTATATGTGAATGGAAAAATAAAGGAAGCCATAATATGGGTATAACAGATTAATTGCAGATAATAGGAGTGGAATATAGAAAAAGTGGGTTGTGAAAATAATTTGGGTATAAAAGATTCAAAACAGGGCAGCGCCTGTGGCTCAAAGGAGTAGGGCTCCAGCCCCATATGCTGGGGGTGATGGGTTCAAACCCAGCCCCAGCCAAAAAAATAATAATTCAAAACAGAGAATTTAAGTGGATTACCAGAAAATATAACAGAGTTGAAAGAATATGTTAAGAAAACATACATTGATTGTAGAGCTTCAGGGAACAGAAAAAACATGAAGAAGTTAGATTAAGTTTAGGAAGATTAAATTCAATAGCTAAGAGGTATGATATTTAGATAGAATGAACTTGCTATATAGACAATAGACCCAATGAAAGAAGATTAGGTGGACATACCCAGAATACATCTCAAGGAGAGACAAGGAATGAAAGATCAAAAAGAGTATAGGGATGGAAGGCAGCTATGCTAGAAAAGATGAAGAAATTGATATTAGACTCAGTATTATCAGAATGGACCAGACATGGAAAATATTGGGCACTTTGGGGTTTTATTAGATGTAGAGAGGAATAATAACATGGGTATATTGGATAGAAGTAAAGAAAACATAGGACAATTGACCACTTGAAGAGGAATCAGCAGAACAGAATCTACTCACTTTATTCAGATATCATTGACTCATCACAGATATCATTGACTCATCAGAGTCCTCTTAATAGTCAGGTTGGTTAGGAGATGACACAGGGAGTACACTGGAAAGAAAGTTGAAGCATCAGAACAAAGAAAGATGGATGGAGACACCACCTTTTCTTCCTCCCATGGCCAGAGAACTGTCAGAGGAGGAAAGCTAACTTTATCTTACACCTCCCTTCCTTAGTCATATTTGCCCTCCTCCTCTGATGCCTTGGGATGACTCTGAGGCAGAAGCCCAAGAGACCAAAAGAGGCACAGGAGGGAAAAAAGAGACTGGAGCAGAGGACAGAGGAAGAAAATGTTTAGGACACTCAGGAAACAGAAGTTTTTCAGGAAGTTTCAAGAAGGAAAGTGTCACAGCACCCTACCTTGTATTTTCCCTCCTTGTCTTCTGGTTCCCGGAAGTCTCCACTTCTTTCTGTCATGCTCTGCTCCTGCTCAAAGGAAAACCATGGGTTTCGGATCTGGCCAATACAGGCTCACGTCTTACCATAGCCACGTAATTTGGGGTGATTTACTTAGTTTCTGCAAGGCTTTGATTTCTAATCTTTTTTAATGAGAATAATATGCCTCACAGGGATGTTGAGAGGAGAAAATGTCATAACATATGTAGGGACTCAACAATGCTGCACAGTTCCTTTTTTTATCTTCTGGTGCCATGTGGGTGATACCCCTTTTTCATGATATCACAGGAGGAATACTAAATGGAGATTTACTTAGTGATTCTGAGTTGTAGTTCCATGTTTATAATTGATATTTTTTTAACCTAGGGCTTTGTTTCATATGTTTATTTTCTATAGAATGATAAAAACATATATACAAGAGTTTTGATAAATAAAACCAAGTTTGTGAAATCATTTGACATAGTTTCAATCCATAGGAGGCAGTATAATGTAAGGTAATGATGTGGGCTCCACAGACTCATTGCTTGCGTTCAACTGTGTGATCTTGGGGAAATTATTTAACTTCTTTAAGCCTCTATTTTCTCATCTGTAAGATGAGAAAAATTTTAATTTATATTCCACAGTGTTGTGAGTGTTAAATTAATTAATATCCGGCTGGAAGTTTCTTAGAACAGCAATTGAAAGGTAATTTTCTTTTTTAAAAAAAATTTTAAAATGTTAAAGGAGAGCTGAGCAGGGTGGCTCCTGCCTGTAATCCCGGCACTCCAAGAGGCCAAGTCAGGTGGATGGTTTGAGCCAGGAGTTTGAGACCAGCCTAATGAAGAGCAAGACCCCATCTCTACTAAAAATAGAAAAACTAGGTGGACATAATGGTTCATAACTGTAATCCCAGCTACTGGGGAGGCTGAGAATTGCTTGAGCCTAAGAGTTTGAGGATGATGATGTGAACTCTGTTGTCTCAGCATTCTACCCAGGGTGATAGTGATACTGTTTAAATAAAAATGTTACAGGAAGACAAATTATTTTGTTACATGAATAGCTTTCATAATACCTTAGTCAGGGCTGTAAGTGTGCCCATCACCTGAATAGTGTTCATTGTACCTATTAGTCAGGTTTTTACCCGTCTCCTGCTCCACTTCCAATGATTTCCAATGATTTTTACTTCTGTCTGTGCCTATGTGTGCCTATCAATTAGTTCCAAAGTATTAGACAACTCATGAGTAAATTAACAAGATGTAGTGTACACACTCACACCATGGAGTACTACTCAGCCATGAAAAGAAATGAACTAATGTCATTTGCAGCAATGTGGATGGAATTGGAGACCATTATCCTAAATGAAGTATTTCTTAATAAATTTTATGTATTGTTCACGAAATATTTATTGAGACTGGATAGAGAGAAATTATTACTGGTGATA
This sequence comes from Galago senegalensis, assembly GCA_963575145.1. NCBI lineage: Eukaryota > Metazoa > Chordata > Mammalia > Primates > Galagidae > Galago > Galago senegalensis. The sequence goes on along the minus strand of CAUYTI010015548.1, from coordinate 3,885 downwards.
TTAAAAATATAAAAGAAAGATTTTGAATTGAAGAAGGAGTCTCATAAGTAAATGGGAGAAACGTTTCTTAAAATTTAAGTAATTTAGAACCAAATGACTACGATTAGGCAGTATTATTGCCAGTGTCAGTGTGCTGCTCAGAAGTCTCACAGATCTCATGATAGAAGTAAAACTCCAGGAATGGAAAAGATACTGAGGAAGTCATACAAAAATAACCAAGCCGAGGCTGAGGCAGGAGACTCACTTGAGCCCAGGAGTTGGAGGTTGCTGTGAGCTGTAATGCCATGGCACTCTACCCAGGGGGATAGCTTGAGGCTCCATCTAAAAAAACAAACAAACAAACAAAAAAAAAAACAAAAAACAAGCCATAAGAAAGTGCAGTAGCAGGTACAAGGAAAGGTAGGTTATAAAAGACTATCTGCAAATAAAAATCATACACTTTAGACGCTGTAATAAACTCTGTTTTTTAAAAAGGCTGAAATCTGTGTACATGTGTATGCATTTGTGTGTGTAGATATATATAGATATATATAAGTGTGTGTGCATATGTATTTGGATTACTATACTGTTAGTTGAAAAAAACATCAAAGCCAGCAACTTTTTGAATTGGCATTGATTTGGCTGATATAGCAGTACTGCCCAAATGAGGGATGTTTTCAATAGCTTAGATTTATTGGGGTTGATGTCAGATGTCAGATTGCCTTTGGTTATTGCTATTAGTCAATAGACTACATCAATAGGCTAAATAAATTAAACAATAACCATTTCAATATATAGATTATTCAATCTATATAATAAATTCAACAGCCATGATGACAGAGGTGTAACATTTTTAGGTAAATGCACATCCATATTTCTTTATTCACAACAAATTGGATTTTTCAGACTTTGTAAAGGTAATATATTGTGTACACAGTGCATTTTCAAACACACCCCAGAGAGTTCTGAGGCAGCATGGTCTAGCTAATACATTAATATCTCTGTATTAAGACATGTAACTATTTATACAACATGAAATAAATAAAGACTGTAAAGAATCTCCTATCAGTTCACAATAGGTTTTCTCAGTTTAGGCCCCAAATTTAAGAAAGAATGTTTTCAAAGCTGCTCAGATTTTGAAATTGCAGATAGGAGTTTGTGGAATCTGTACTTATTCAAAACCAAATGGATATACCATTTGGAGAAACAGTAGATAAGTTTTTATTTAAACATAAGATGGGGTGGTGCCTATAGCTCAAGGAGTAGGGTGCCAGGCCCATATACCAGGGGTGGCAGGTTCAAGCCTGGCCCTGGCCAAAATTGCAAAATAAATAAATAAATAAGTAAGATGGCCAGAATATTCTTTATCCCTTTTATTTTGTATTACTTCAGGAATCTTTGTCAACAACATGAAATTTTAAAATATTGAAAATACATGGACAACATTATTAGTTACACATATTATGATCATGCTTGTAAATGATCATATGCATGAATCATGCATATGATATATGACTACTAAGTAAAACTGTTAGATTATTATAGGAAATAAAATGAATATACGAATACTAAGTAAAACTGTTAAATTATTATACGAAATAAAACAAAAATATCCAGGTACCCTTTGCTGAGTTTCTCACATGGTAATATGTTACAAAACCGTGGTATACTATCTGTATATCTCCACACACATACATTCAGGATACAGAAAGGCCTCATGGTGCCCTTTTGTACACAGAACCATTTCTCTCCTGCCCTGAACTTTCTCTCAACCCCTGGAAACCACCAATCTGTTCTCCATTTCTCTAATATGCCATTTCAGGAGTGCCATACTATAATAGAATCACATATTATGTAATCCTTTGGAACTGGCTTTTTCCACTCAGCATAATCTTCTGGAGGTTCCTCCAGGTCATTGTGTGGATCTGTAGTTCATTCTTTTAGTTAACTGAGTATTTTTCCATACTGAGGATATACCACAGTTTACTTAAACATGGGCCAGTTTAAGGACATCTGGCTTATTTTCAACTTGGGGCTATTAGTAATATAGCTGCTATAGACATTTGTGTAAGGTTTTATGTGAACGCAAAGTTTTAAAAGTTTTAGTTCTGGCTCAGTGCCTGTGGTTCAAGTGGCTAAGGCACCAGCCACATACACCTAAGGTGGCAGGTTTGAATCCAGTCTGGGCTGCCAAACAACAATGATGGCTGCAACCAAAAAATAGCCAGGCGTTATGGCGGGTGCCTGTGGTCCCAGCTACTTGGGAGGCAGAGGCAGGTGACTCACTTGAGCCCAGGAGTTGGAGGTTGCTGTGAGCTGTGATGCCACAGCACTCTACCCAGGGGAATAGCTTGAGGCTCTGCCTCCAAAAAAAAAAAAAGTTTTAGTTCTATTTTTAATATTTTGAGGAACATTCACCCTGTTTTCCAAAATGGAAGTACCAATTTATATTCCCACTAACGGAATAAAACTGTCCCTTTCTCTACGTTCTTGTTTACACCTGTTACCTTTTATCTTATTTATAATAGTCATTCTAACCAGTATGAAGTGATAGCTCATTATGGTTTTAATTTTCATCTCCTGTTAAATTTTTTTAGTAATTGATGTCAAATTTGAATATATCTTTTTGAAAATGTCTATTCAAATCCTTTGCCATTTTTTAATCAAGTTATTGTTGTTCTGCTATTAAGTTGCTTGAATTTCTCATATATTTTGGAAGTTTTGATATTTACCCTCATCAGATGCATAGTTTACAAATATTTTCTCCCATTCTTTAGGATGCTTCTTGACTCTATTGGTTGCTTGTTTTGCTATACAGAAAAATTTAATTTGATGGAATCTTATTTGCCTATGTTAGCATTTGCTACCTGGGCTTTTAGAGTCCATAGTCAAGAAATCTTTGTTAAAATCAGTGTCAAGAAGCTTTTTCCTATTTTTTTTTTCCTGGTAGTCTTTCAGTTCCATGTCATATATTAAATCTTTAATCCATTTTGTGTTGATTTTTGTGTATGGAGTAAGATAGGATTCCAGTTTTATCATTCTGAGTGTGTGTATATGGTTTTTCCAACATCATTTTTATTGTAGAGACTACCCTTTTCTCATTGTGTGTTCTCAGCATTGGTAATAAGTTTTTGTAGATGCCTTCAAAAAAATGAGGAAGTTATATTCTATTTTAATTTTCTTGTTATTTTAAACACAAATTAGTGTCGAATTTTGTCAAATGTAATTTCTGTATTTCTTCATGCAAAATTATGTGACATTTCTACTTTAGCCATTTGTTTTGATGGATTACATTAATTGATTTTAAAATATGAGCCATCCTACATATCTGGCATATACAACACTTTGTCACAGTGCATAATTCTTTTTCCATATTGATGAATTGTATTTTCTAATAATTTGTTAAAGGTGTCTATATTTGTATTAATAAGAAATATTGGTCTATAGCTTTTTGATGTGCTTTGTACTTTATTTGGCTTTTCTGTCAGGATTAAACTATATAAACTATATTCATCAGATAGATCAGAAAGTTTCTCTCCTTTCCTGTTTTGTAGGTGGGATTGTGTAGTATCAGTGTTGATAATTCTTTTTATTCACTTGGCAGAATTCTCCAGTGAAATCAGATGGGCTGGAATATTTCTTCAAGAGAATTTATGAATTAAGAATTTATTTAACTTCCTCCATTGTTATCAGGGTGTTCCAATATCTATTTCATGTTGGATAAGTCGTGACAGTTCACGTCTTTCAAGGAATTGGTAGGAATTTTGTCTTTCAAGTTATTAAATTGATGTGTGGAGACCTGTTCATAGTATTTACTTTGTATCCTTTTTATTTTTTCAGGGTGCATAATAATTACCCTGTCATCATTCCTGAAATGAGTCACTTTTGTCTTCTTTTTGCTTTTCT
>CAUYTI010015547.1:0-93186 GCA_963575145.1 Galago senegalensis | reverse complement strand
CTTCTCTATTTTCCCTTGGAGGAGTTGATCTATTCTGGTTATTTGAGTTGCCAGAGTTTTTCCGCTGGTTCCGCCCCATGGTGAGTTTAGCTTGTTCGGAGGCCTTATCAGAACCGTTCAGTTGATGGCTTCTTCTGGTTGCACAGAGAGACAAGCAGAGCATGTCTGTTGTCTTCTCCCAGTTCTCAGGTGCTGGAACAGCCGGGTTGCAGTGGCACAGCAGCAAGTGCACAGAAGAGTGCGTGACCAGCTTAGACCTTGTTCAGCTTGCCAAGCAGGGGAACTCTACTCTGGCAACCCGCTGCCCACCGGAAGCTTGTGGCTCCAGCAACCAGTTCTGGACCTGCTCAGAGCTCTGGGGCAAGGTGCTTCTCTGCCCCCAGTGGGGTGCACGACTCTGGCAAGCAGTTCTCGGCCCTCCCGGAGTGGGGAACTTGTCCGCTGCCACTGGCGGGGGTGCACTAAGCTCTAGCAAGTACTTCTGTGGCTGCCTGGAGCAGGGGAACTCTGCTCCGGCAACCCGCCGCCCACGGGAAGCTTGTGGCTCTAGCAATCAGTTCTGGACCTGCCCAGAGCCCTGGTGCAGGGTGGTCCTCTGCCGCCAATGGGGTGCGCGGTTCTGGTAAGCAGTTCTTGGCCCTCCCGGAGTGGGGGACTCATCTGCCACCACCGGCGGGGTTCCGCTAAGCTCTAGCAAGTACCTCTGTGGCTGCCTGGAGCAGGGGAACTCCGCTTCGGTGACCCACCACCCGCAGGAAGCTTGCGGCTCCAGCAATCACTTCTGGACCTGCCCAGAGCCCTGGGGCAGGGTGCCTCCCCATCGCCCGTGGGGCGCGCAGCTCCAGCAAGCAGTTCTCAGCCCTCCCGGAATGGGGGACCTGTCCGCCACCACTGGCGGGGGTGCGCCAAGCTAGCAAGCACCTCTGTGGCTGCCGGGCGCAGGGGGCTTCTCTGTGGCCGCCCGCCACCCGCGGGAGGGGGCGGCTCTGGTAAGCAGTTCTGGGGCCCGATTTGTACCTGTATTTTATGTTCTTAAATGATCTTCCTTGGATTTATAGCTTGCCGGACTTCTTTCTGGGCTCAGTTCCCCGTCTTTGGCTTCATAGATTCTGACTCCAACCAGTTTTTCTTCCTTTGCTCAGGAGCCTCTGACCGGGGTTGCTACCAGTCGGCCATCTTCCCAGAATCCTCAGGGCTGGGAGTTCTTAAACCCACAAGCTCTTTAATACTTTTCAATGTACTAAGTTCCCCCTCCTCGCTTCATTCTTGGTCTGTGATTTAAAGCATTTTAAACTTCTTTCTTCCCATGTTGTTGTGCCTTAAACATAGTCCTTTTCTCATCATAGTATCACTGGCAGCAGAGGCTATGTCTTCATGAAGGTTGTGGGACAGCCGTCTACTGCGATACACCGTGCAGACTCAACCTCTCACTTTATTTTTGGTTCATCTTGACTTTGTGCTAAGCAAAATATAAATATTTTTCATTTTATGTTTATAATACTTATTGCTTCCTGAGGTATTAAAGATTAATTGTTGTCCCCAAAGATGATGTGTTGAATTCTTAACCCCTAGTAACTCAGAATGCAACTTTTCTTGGAAATGAGGAATTTACACAGATATTGATGTTAAAATAAGATCATTAAAGTGGGCCCTAATCCAACATGAACAATATCCTTACAACAAGGGGACATTTGGGCACAGAGATAAAGGCACAGAGAGAACATGACGTGAAGACACACCGTGAGAAGGAAGCCAGAGGGCTGGAACGGGGCTTCTGGAGGTTGAGGAACAGCGGAAGCTGGATGATGCCAGGAAGGAGTCTCTCCTGGAGCTGTCAGAGAAAGCACAGCCCTGCTATGTTTTGATTTGGGGCTTGTAGCTTCTAGCACAGTGAGGGAATACATTTCTCGCTCTCTTTTTACTCTAAGCCACACAATATTGAGTAGTCTGCTACAGTAATCTTCAAAAATGAACACATGAGGTTTTGATTTCTTCTGCATGAAATCTTAAATTACCCGCTTCACACATTCTACTTCTCCTAACTCATTCTGGATAGTAGAATTACAGAACGTGTTTCTCATCCAATACAGTGAAGACACCTCTGATCATTGCTCCTGTACATACATGTGGAAACAGCACTGTGGAGCTGTCCGTTCTGACAGAGACTCTTCAGGGTCACCCAAAGCTGCACAAGTAGAAGGAAAACTGAAATAAGGAAGGAAAGTGTGCCTGGAAAAGCATTGTAGATGTAAATAAAGTGGAAAATCTTCCACTGAGTGAGAGACCCTCCTAATGGGTACCTGAGAATTTGTCATTACTTCTCAGTGTCTCTTATTTTCATAGTCTAATCATTTGTTGAGAAACAACTAGGGATGAGAATTGAAAGCAACTTACTTAAACTCTCAGTTATCCAGACACCAGCCTAGTAAGCAGAGATAGGTTCAGAAAGTTCTGACAACAGTCAGGACTTAAACTAAATTGCCTTAAGTGCATGCACCCAGATAGGATGAAAATCCCTTGGGCTCTCTTTGAAAGCCTATGCACTCTAAATTTATAGACAAGTCTACAGGCAAAATCCACTATTTTCAGATGTAAGAAATTCCTCAAATTTAGTATATTTTATTTAATTTTGAAAGAAGTATAAACACATTAAAGAAAATTCCAAATATATATTTTAAAGCACCAGTAGATTAAATTACTTCTGTTAGCATTTTAAAATTCTCTGCATTCTTATCTGCATATACATCTTTCATAGTAAATGATATACATTTGTAAAATGTATCCTTTTTACTTTATTTACTATACTATATCAAAGATATTTTCCATGCTATTACTTGTTCTATCCTAACCACTTTCATTGAACACAATATTCCATCAAGATTTTTTATTTAATTCCATGAAAACTATAAATTAAAGTAAGGGTGGGTGCTACATCAGATAACTAAACAGATAGCAGCAAGCAACAAAAGATAGAACTGAACAACTCCAGGCAGTGTCCCTCAGTGGTCACTGGAAGATTTATTGGAATTCTACATGCCAAGATCATTCAAAAGTTTTAAGTTTGTACCTCCAAATCTACTGTTCAATAAGTCTTAAAAGCATGCAGTATACAGTCCATTCTAATTGCATTGCAGAACTAAAACGAGCTTTAACATAAAGAGGGATATTTCAGATATTGAAAAATAACTCATTAACTGTAGCAAATGAGGCTTGATTGGGGCAGGCTAATTAATTATATAATGTGCTTTGCTGTCCCAGTTTTTTAGCTTTAGTTACAGCTAAAACCTTAATGGGTCAGTCCTTATAATGAGCTCCTTAGACTGAGCAAAAAACCAAGCACTGGTTTTGTGGAAAGATCCCTGCTAGTAAGGAAGGATTAATATAAAGGGACTTTAAAAATTTCATGAAAAATATGTGTTATAAAACACACACACAAAACGATGTATGGATTTCAAAATTGTTTTGCACCAAAACAAACTCGTAATACCTTATGATAATGTCTGAACAGGATCTAGTTTGAAGTATAGAGAAGACTAAGACATCAACTTGAAAGAGCCCCTATCAAAGTGACACTAACTTTGTTAAAATTGAAGCAAGAGCAGAAACATCAAATTTTTGGTGAAGCTTAGCCAGAAGGATGCTTTATGAAAAGTTTATGGGGACAATTCTCCAAATAAATCATCCATTTACAAATGGATAATTAATTTTAAGAAGGGGATTAAATGATGTAGAAGATGAAGTCCACAGCATTACATCATCTACATTAATCTGCAAGGATAAAGTTGGTCTTATTGTTACCCTAATTCAAGAGGACTTGCAATTCACAGCAGAAATAGCAATCAACACCACGGACATCTCCACTGGCTCAGTGTACACAACTCGGACTGAAATGTTAAAGTTGAGCCAACTTTTCACTCAGTATCAAAATGTTGTACCCAGATGAGCTACAGACAACAGCAGAGCTTTCAGTGGAAATTTTAAAATGGGATCAAGATCCTGAAGTACTTCTTCAAAGAATCAGAGCAAGAGCTGAAATGGCTTTACCAATAAAACCCTGAAGACAAAGCTCAAAGCTCCGGCTGCCAGCAGGTGGAAGCAGCCTGGGGAAAGTGAAAGCAGACAGGCCAAGAGCAGAGATCCCGGCAGCAGTTTGGGGGGATGCTCAAGGCATTTTGCTTGTTAACTTTTTGGAGGGGCAAGGAATGATAGTATCTGTTTATTATGAGAGTGTTTTGAGAAAGCCAAAGGTTTAGCAAAAAAATGCCCAGAAAAGCTTCACGGGAGTCTTTCACTAGGACGCTCTTCGCTCATTCCTCTCATTACATAAAGGCCATTTGTGAAAGCGTCCATTGAAAATAATCTGGTGTCCACCTTAAAGTTCTGATTAGCCTCCTTCTGTCTTCTTTGTCTTCTAATATTAAAAAAAAACACAACTATTAAGGGTACTCATGTTTTTCAATTCACAATATAAAAAGGTCTGTGTTGATGTAATTAAATTCCTAGTATCCTCCACTTTTTAGAGATGAACTTAATGGCATCCATCATTACTTACAAAGTGTTTTGACCTTGGTGAAGCTTATGCTGAGAAATGAAGTATGTATTTTATTTTTTTATTTCTGTATTTCCATAGATATTTTGAAGTCCCTTTGTATAAGCCAATCCCCCAAACTTTATCCAGTTGTGGAAATAACTCCATTCTGTACTAAAACTAGACTTTGAAACACCTCTGGAGAGAATTTATTACCAACAACAACAACAAAGAAAATTCAAGAAAATCAATGAAAGGATGTGACTATAATTGTTAAATATTTATAGTTGACTTTTTAAGATATATAGAAACATATATTTTCTCTTTATAAGAGCAAGTACAGTTGAAAATACTTATTTAGGCTGGGCACCTATAGCTCAACCGGCTAAGGCACCAGCCACGTACACCTAAGGTGGCGGGTTCGAATCCCCAGCCCGGACACGCCAAACAACAATGACGGCTGCAACCAAAAAATAGCTGGGCGTTGTGGCGGGCGCCTGTGGTCCCAGCTACTTGGGAGGCTGAGGCTCGCTTGAGCCCCAGAGTTGGAGGTTGCTGTGAGCTGTAATGCCATGGCACTCTACCCAGGGGGACAGCTTGAGGCTCTGTCTCAAAAAAAAAAAAAAAAAAAGAATGAAAATACTTGTTTAGATTTAAACTTCTTAATTAGCTGACTATTGGATGTGTGATAACAGAAGGGGAAAAACAGCACTTTTTTCAGAAGTATTAAGTGAACTAAACAATTGACACACCTAATTCAATAATCGTAATTATTAATAGTTGTAACATCACTATGGCATAGTATTATCTCCATTTTACAGATGCAGAAATTGCGTCTATGAAAAAGATAAATGGCTAGTGTGTGACACCGAGGATTAAGATTCTGATGCTGCTTCCTTCCTATACTCTGTTAACCAGGAAGGTCTATCTCAAGCTCAAAGAATCACAAAGGATCTCCGCCCCTTCGTTTAAACTTAGCACAAAGCAAAAACTCTAGCTATAACTATTTCAGCTGTTTATATTTGTCCCTCAGACTAATCAAATTGTATTTCTCAACATTTGCATTCTAAGGTTCAGCAGCAAGAAAAAGAAAAGGAGAGGAATAAAGGAAAATAGGACAAAGGACCGTTGTGGGGGTAAAGGATATAGAGAAAGAGAAAATAAACAAGGAACGAGAAATACAGCCCTAATTTTCTACTTTCAGCTACTCTACTAGAGAAATGGACTTGTAATATGTTTTTAAAGACCTCAGCTAAACTGGGGTTCCAGCACCAGGGCAGCCGGCAGTGCTGCCCTAATGGGAAAGAGTAGGGAGCTGGCTGTGAGCACTCACAATGTGCTTTCCTTGGGATGCTCCTTTCAGCCAGCAGATGGTTTGACACCTGGTTATCTGTCCCACCACGAGGGGCCCTCCTAGGGAAGGTTGTTTATACTAGTTTGATCTATGCCTGGCCCTCTCTCTGACTCTGACAGCCCAACCTTGTGTTCTCCCCACGTTCTGGGAAAAACCCAGGCTTATGTAGCTCCTAGTTCTTCAGATGGAAGACTCAAACTCAATACACTAAAATATTAGGAAATGGTAATATGTTAAAGGATTTTTACTTACAGATCTATGCTATGCTAATCTTCTCTATATGGTTCCAATTTTAGTATATGTGCTGGCAAAGCGAGCACGCCTCTGGATTCTTGAATGGGTTCCTTTGACTGAATCCAAATTTTAGACAGGATTTGTTCTGTGAAGTTTGGATTTGATCAAGGTCACTCTTGGTGGACTCTGAAGGGTCATATGTGGCCTCAATCCTGTAGGTTCCAGGGTCTAAGCCTGTATCTCTGGCTACCAGCCTGAGACATTTGAGCACCATATTCTGTGTCTAATGCCCAGGCAGCAACCTTGGCTGTTCTGTTCCTGTTACAGTGGATGTGTGTACACTTATATTTCATCTCTGATGTTTCTATGAGTCTTGGGCCTAGTTTTAAGTTTTTTGAGAGTTCTGAATGCTGACAAAATGAATGGAAAAAGTAATTCTAGAATTTAGAGGAAGACTGATAAATCACAGATTACATATTTCATCAACTGTCTTCCTAGTTTCAATTTTTCTTTTGGATAAATCTTCAGGAAGTCAGTCTGTCTTCATATCTTGCCTCATATTCTCTGCAGTATTTGGTACCACAAGGATAATTTTTAAAAAGAAGCAGAAGGGAAGTGCAGACTGTGTCTGCATGTGCTGTCCCTGGGATTTACATTTTTTGCCTTTGCTATCCAATTCCTATACACACTTGCAAAGTCCACTGACGACTGAGAGTCTACTGAGACAAAAAAAGTGACATATTTTGTATTTCTCACTTTAAAAATTATCTACAGCACATTGACAATTCTTTCAAAGCATGACAGTGTAACCTGAAACCAAATGGCAGTTCAGTATTCTTAAACAAAGATTCAGGATTCAAGGCCTAACTATACCATTTCTTGGTTAGGTGGCAGGGTACCCTTGACTTAGGCTGTTATTTCTCTTTTACTATTGGTAAAATAGAGATTAATAATACCCACTTCCTACTGCTATGGTAATTAAAGGAGATAATTCTTGAAAAGTCAGAATATAGTTCTATCCTATGGAGAGAACATTCCACAAAAGTAATCGATACCACTGTTACATTTATTATTATTATTACTAACACTGCTACTGTTATCACCCACGTAAAATACCTAAGAAATGATCAAACATGCCCACAGGTGTCTAGAAATATGCTACCCTTATACTACTTAGCATAACATTTTTATTACCCAATTTGTTAATATCCAATTTGCTTCAAAACTGTATGTGCATACAAATCAAGTGAGACAATATAAAATTTTATAATATTTTTGAAACAAATAAAATGTGTTCTGTATGTGGATTTCTGCATATTTGAAAGGAGAATCTAAATTATGTTGTCGAATAATGGTCTGAATGAGCTTTCAGGGGCAGGGCGTCTAAACAGTCTTACACCAGAAAGGCTGAATGTAACCAGGACCCTACGGATGACTGGATAAGTGTCCTCTCTGGCCCCTTACAAAGCATCTACAGTCTCTACATCTCTGGAAATATAAAATATCTGCAGCCTCTACAGTTCCTGAAGCATAGAACTATTACACTTCTGTATTTATTGCAAATAGTGTTGATGCAATAACAAAGTGAATCTATAAAGTTATCTTCAAGAATGAGAATTTTCATCTAAAATTATACATAATTTACTAATTCAAAATGTCTCTGGAATAGCTAACTCTGAAGCCCAAACAATCAAGACATCATGAATGGAAGCCTTCTAATCCATTTCAGGAATTCCCTGACTCCTACCATGAAGAAACTTGATACCCTAGTAATTGCAAGAGAAATAATATCTGCATAACTATTGGGCAATGAAAATTCACTTATTACAATATATCTAATGTCAACCAATCAAGATATAGTTCCATCTATTAAATTAAAATGTGATATTCCAAGTTTCCTCCCTGTGACTCGCTAAATGGCAATCATGTTACAAATCTGTGATTGCATAGTTTATGGCAGAGATGCTGAGATTCACAAAAGCACAAGATGCCAAAAGGCACTATTGTAGGAATTGCATTGTGGTGCATTCTCCTGCAATTACCAGAGATATCTAGGGGACACATCATGAGGTTATTTGAGAAAGTTTTCAAAAGCAAATTGGGATTTCGCTTGGGAATTTTTGCTGGCTAAGCACTCCTGAAGAATTGGAAGTTTGCCTGAGTAAAGTCCAGTGGGCAAGATAGTAAAACAAAGAGAACAGTCCATGACAGCCATATATTACATAGGCCGAAGGGGGTAAACTATGGCATTTATATCAATTAAATTTGGATACCACGAAGTAAGAAAAAGAACTCTAATGAAAAGGGAAGTATGTCTTTCATTCTCAACCTTCCACTGAATCTTCTGTTTTGTTAGATTTAAACTTCTACTTTTTCAACTGCCTTAGGTCTTTGGAGTTGCAGACATATTCTCTTAAGATGCAATTATCTTTCCACTTTTTTCAAACTTCTGAATCTATTTATTCCTCCAGAAAGACATGGAAATTGAAGTTTTCTTTTTTCTTTTTTTTTTTTGAGACAGAGCCTCAAGCTATCACCTTGGGTAGAGAACCTTGCATCACAGCTCACAACAACCTCCAACTCCTGGGCTCAAGTGATTCTCCTGCCTCCACCTCCCAAGTAGCTGGGACTACAGGCGCCCGCTACAACCACCCGGCTATTTTTTGGTTGCAGCCGTCATTGTTGTTTGGTGGGTCCAGGCTGGATTCGAACCCGCCAGCTCAGGTGTATGTGGCTGGCGCCTTAGCTGGTTGAGCCATAGGCGTCGAGCCGAAATTGAAGTTTTCTTAATTTACTTTTGATGTTTAAAATCTTCTATATGTTATTCTGTAATAATCAGGTGACATAATCAAAATTGTTGACTTGGGCATTTCTTTCATAAAAGTATTTATATTTTATAACTTTAATTTATGGCTTGACTATCCCTGCATTTCAATATCTCAGGGTTAATCCTTGTTCTTGCATTTGAAAAAGTTTAAAAGGGAAATACATTATGTTAACATCTACCAAAACATAAAAAGAAAACATCCGCGTGTTATAATTGCTATTATTTTTTAAATTCCTCTAGGAGTAATGGGAATCATTGTATCATGATTGTGCCTCTGCGTCTGTGACTAATTCATTTCATTTGTTGTAGTTTTGTGAGATTAACATCATATCTTGTTACCAGTTCCTATCTGTGACCTCCAACTTTGCTCTTGCGATAGCCACATGCAGCAGCAAAATCTTAACTTACCATAACACAACTCATGCTCCATTGGTCACAAAAGGAATTTCTTATGAGTCCAGGGGTAACTTAGTACAAAGTCACCATCTCTCTTTCTAAAACAATTTTGAAAGTCAGATGTATAACTATATTTATGACGGACTGCACGTTATTAGCATCATTATATGTAATTTAGATGCATAGCTTTTAGGACATGGGAAAGAAGTACAGAATACTATTAGGCATCATCAGTTTTTATATTTTGGTTTCTAAGTATGCATTATAATAAGCGTAATAAAAATCCATTACTGTTAAGAAGCTGCATCCTGTGATGTATAAAATAAATTAACATCATGCTATACACAAGCTTTCCCACTGATCTTCCATGGTCACCTTTGGTTTGCAGGAGGTGACTGTGTATGGTAATTTGTCTTAAGCCAGTGCTCACGCATGCCCAGGATGCTGCCCAACTGCTATCGGGAAAGTTAGTTTGAGGAAATAGAAACCAAAATGTAATAGAAGATTCATTCCACAGGAAATGTTTTTTACAGGCCATACAGAGTCTTTGCCCTGCAGAGGGCAAAAGATTTTAGGATTCTGAAGGTCAAGCACAGAATACATAGGGAAGAACTCCATGAGCACCCAAAGCAATACTGGGGTCACCAGCATTCCTTAGCTCAAAAGCTAACACAAACCTGGACTCCTATGAGCTTTATTTGAATTAGATGCTTGAAATGAATATCCAGCTGGTTCGCATTAACCAGAAAAAAAAATTTTTTTTTTTTGGTTGCAGACCCCAGAAGTCCAAGAGAGTGTTCTAAACTCTGTGTACTCTTTTAGGATTTGAGGGTTAGGGAATCCTAGCTAAAGTGAATCATAAGCATCCAACCAGATTTTCATGGCGTTTTGCTCTTTAGGGGGGAAATATTCTTATGTCCTGCAATAAATAAACATTATATTACTATATCTTGAAACTCATAAGTTGTATAGCTATAAACCAGTAGTCATTAATAAAGTATGATGTATATAATGGCTGTAGCTATGCTCCTGTAGCTGTGTGCACAGTATTTCATTTCATCACAGATCATGGCCCTCTTTGAGTTTCAGGGTGCACAGTTACTTACTTCTGGACCACCAGCATCCACTCGGGCCTTAAGCAAGAGAGCCCTCGTGTGCCTTGCCATCAACACTTCTTAAGCATAAGATGGAATCAGGTTCACTGAAATCCTTAAATATACTCATTTGAATAATATGCATCAAAGATCTGATTTCTCATCTCCAAGATATTTTAGATGAAAAAATGTTTAGAGGCCCTGCCATGATTTAAATGTCCTCTCCAAAACTCACATCGAAATTTAATGTCACTGTGATAGTATTGAGATCTGGGACTACTAAGAGGTGATTAGGCCATAGGACTCCTCACAAATTAATCCTCACAAATGGATTCATGTCATTATTGCAGGAGTGGATTATTAGACATGCCAGTTCGGCCCTCTCTTGTTCTCAGACATAAGCTCTCCTGCCCCTCCACTTTTTCCATGGGATGACCTAGGAAGAAGATCCTCATCACATGCCTGACCTTGAACTTCTCAGCCTTCAGAACTGTAAGGATAAATTTATGTTCTTTATAAACTACCCTGCCTGTGGCAATTTTTTATAGTAATACGAAATGGACTAAGATAAGCCCATTATAAGGGAATTTTGTCCTATGAAGCTTTTATAGAGCTTTAATCCACTTTGACAGGAAAGAAAAAAAACCTTGGATGATTTCCAAAAACTAAAGATACTTTCTCTCTCTATTTCTAAAACAATTTTGAAAGCAGATGCATAACTATCCGCATGATGGACAACACATTATTAGAACCCTTGTTCTTTCTTTTTAACATACCCTATATTTTGTATTATCAGCCTTGCATTTTATACATACTCCATGGCCTATGGTCTCACATGTAACCCTAAAAGCAGGTAGGTTATATAATGGACCCCAGAGATTTCCAGGTCCTAATCCCTGGGCCTGTGAATGTTGCCTTTGTAGCAAAATAATGGCTTTGCAGTTGTGATTAAATAAGGATCCAGAGATAGTGAGATCATCTTGGATTATTCAGATGGTTTATGAATGTAATCAGAAATGTTCTTTTAAGGGGGAAGGAAAGGGAATTGGACTACAGAAGGGAGAAAAGATCACACAATAAGAGAGACTTGAAGATGTTATACTGTTGGCTTTGAACAAGGAGAAAGGATCCATAAGCCATGGAATGCAAGGGAAACAGCTCCAGATGCCAGAAATGGCAAGGAAGTGTGCTCTCAGTGAAGAATGTCAACTTCAAATAGCTCTACATTTAGGGAATGGGATGATTTATTAAAAGAAAGCTAAACCCATGTTACTTAAAATTGTCTCAGTAGCGGCCTTGCTTCTAGTTGACTCTACTCTTACCATTACTAATGAAGAGACAGCAGAAATATCTCCTATCACGGATCTAACATCTCTGACCTCCCCCCTAAAACCTTCCGTACCTTACTGGACCAGAAATGGCTACATAAGAGAAGTGCGGCAAATCTCTAAGTGGCTTCTGACCCAAGGCCTGGAATAGAAAAGGTGCAAGGATATCACACAGCATCTGCCTCAGGACATGTGCCTCAGAGTCTGCAAGAAGGTAAGATTGTAGGTGGGAGAGGAGGAGAAGAGCCCCGTCGCAGGAAATGCCGCAACACCTTTGGAAGGTCGAGGAATTATGAGAGCAGTAGAAGCAGCTAATGAGCAGACGTAATTGAAGCAGATACACAGTGTATTTATTTACATACAAATACGGTGAAACCATGTTACCTAGAAAGAAAGACAAAGAGATCATATGACTCCCATGGTGTCTGGGGTTCAAGGATATTTTTCTGTCCTGAGAAAGTCTGTGAGGATCTCTGGCATAACAAAAACTGCCCTGGCTACAGTAATATAATACAGTACTTCTCAAAATACTGTTTGAATTTTTTAATGTGCTTATTTCAATCAGATAATCCACATTTTACTCTTCTCTTTCTTTTTTCTTTCTAAAGGACAGTATTAGAGTTTGACTATGCTCTGTGCAACTTTGCAGTAATGGTGAACCAAGTCCTGAATCACACAGGAGCTGCACATTGTGTTTGAAGCCTGAGCTCTGAAATCAGACACATCCAGCTGGAGCTGAACTTTTTCAACGAGAATCTAGACCTTGGCATGTAACCGAACTAATGCACTCCCCAACTTTCACAAGGTTGAAGTCACTCCTTAGAATAATTATGCTGATTCACAGAGAGTAATTTACACAGTGTCTGGCAAATAATAGCAGTTCAACAACCACTAGTTTTTTTTTTACCATTCATTTCTTACCATTTTGCTAGAAGGCCAGCAGGGTTTGGAAAGGTAGAGGGATTAAGCCAGTCCTAGAGGAAGGATTAATCAGAATGCTACTTTTATTCAATTTTATATATTTCTCCTATTGACTATCATTAAAAATTATACTTTGTATTATGTATTATCACTAAAAATCATACTTCTTTGAGAAATAACCCGTACAATATTCAGTTCTACGGGGCACACCCTTGGCCCAGCCTCTCTCCCTGCTCTCCTTCATCTGCGTGTCAGGGAGGCTCACCCCTACAGGTCGGTCCATCAGACCACTGCGTCTTTGGCTTCGGTTGGGATCTGCTAGCAGAAAGCTCTTGCAGGGGATTAGAGCAAAAAGAGGATTTCTCCCTCCTGTTTCTCCCTGCCTCCTGTGGCCTCACTGGGCGCAGTTACATCTCCTCTGTGGTTACCCCTATGACCAAACTGTCCCACCATGGATTGGTTCCCCCAGGGGACCATAACCTTGGGCTCCAATAACACCACTTCTCCCTCTTGTCTCCCCTTTTGTCCTGCTCAAGATTGCTAAAATCTGGGTGGATTTATTTTTGTCCTTTGGCCTCTGAGCTCTTTCTTTCATGTTTCCATGTAGTGTATTGAACCCTGACATAGAATGGTGTGGAGTAAATAAACACATCTCTCGTCTCTCCTGCACATCTGTGTTGGTTCACACTGTGACTGGTTACTCCCCATCTGGGATGCACGTTAGTTTGATCATTTATATATCCTCAGTGCTTAGTACACAAAGTGCTCAAAATTTTTGCTTAACATTATGGCTATCATCAATGAGTTTTGATGTTTGCTACTGTAATAGTGGACTAAATTGACTAAGAAGAAACCTGAAAAAAAATCTAAAAATGACAGCAACTCCCACCCTATTAGTATACACTGCTGTTCATATTATCACTTCTCTATAATGGAGAGCAGGCTAGGTATGGTGGCTCACACCTGTAATCCTAGCGCTTTGGGAGGCTGAAAGAGAAGAATCATTTGAGACCAATATGAACAAGAGTGAGAACCCACCTCTACAAAAAACAGAAAAATTAGCTAGGCACTGTGATGATTACCTTTGTTCCAGCTACTTGGGAGGCTGAGGCAGGAGGATTGTTTGACCCCAGGAGTTTGAAGCTATGGTGAGCTATGACACCATTGCACTCTACGCTAGACAAAAGAGTGAGATCCTGTCTCAAAAATATAAAATAAACTGAAATAAAATACAATGGAGAGTAAAATGGTCAATCAGATAAAAAGTAGAAACCATATTTCTCTTATGATTACTTCCAAAATGAATTTTCAAATTAAAAAATGATTTATTTAAAAAAAAGTCAGATTACAGACTAGTGGGAAAATATTTGCAAACAATTTTTAATAAAGGACATGTCTTCAACATACACAAAACACTCTTATAACTCAAAAATAAGAAAACAACAAACCTATTAAAAAATAAGCAACAGATCTGAATGGATACCTCACCTGAGAAGATATGTAATTGGCAAATATATGAAAATATGTTTACCTTGCAAATTAAAACATTAATATAACACCACTACACTCTGATTAGAATGACTTAAACCCATAAAAACTTGCAGTATCAATTGCTGGTGAGAGGCAGCAATTATTATAATTATTTTTAATAATGTCATTTTATTTTTGGACTAATATAGTATATAAATGGTATATAGTATATAAATGGTTCTGAGATAAATTGTCATTCAATAATAAGCAAATAAGTGGGATTTCAGATGCTCCCAAGCTGCTCAAATCCTTAAAGTTAATGATAATAACAATAGGAGCTGACAGCTCACTCAAAGAAATTACTGTCATCTTTGTTCCCTCCCTCAGCTTACCCTTGGGCATGAGATTTCAATAAAAGTTGAGTGGAACAAAGACTTAGGGCCACTCCCCAGAGCCCAGGCACAGGCGGTGGTCCCCTGAGCTCCCATCTTTGAAAATTCTATTCCATGTCTCCTGTCTCTTTCTTTATCATCAGTCTTAACTTGGTACTTTTTCAGTCGCCAACACCAGTTTCACAGGTCTTAGACCCTTGCCCCCACAGGACCCTGACAACATTTCAGCAGGACACAGTTCTAAGTGGGTCCTTATCTAACAAAAGCAATCAATGTAACCTGGTTCTGTGTACCCTCAATGAATCCTCAACAGTAAAAAAAGACATATAAAAGTAGGTGCATTGTTTAGTTCTGTAACAATTAAAAACTGTAAAATACCTATCTATCAAAAAAGGATAGAAGTACAGTGAAAATGAAATACAAAAATATTGCACTGACATAAATGCATCTCAAAAATATACTGAGATAAAAATTAACTACAGTATTATACTACTCTATAACATTTAAAACCATACATTATGCATATTTGAGGGCAAACGTATTTAATACAAATACATAATGTGCACAGGAATGGTAAAAATAAAATTTGGAGTAGTGGTTACCTCTAGGGAGTAAAGGAGAGAGGAGAATAGAGTTGAGAAAAATTATAAAGAAGCTTTAGTTACATTTGTAATATTTTAGTTCTTAAGATAGAAGGTGACATTTGGGGACCCATTTACTATTCTACTTTTAGTGTGCTGAAAATATCTCATCACAATAAAAAAGAACTCAATATATAGTAATAATTATAATGAGCAATCTTTAAAGCTGTTGTGATGTTTATCTTTACATAATAACTCCATTCAAAGCTAAAATAATTAATTCAAACTTTGGTCCCCTCCTAGAATTAAGATCTGGCATATTTCCAATAAGCCAACTGAATAAATTCATCACATTTATAATTGGATTTGAACTTTTACTAAGCCACCATAAACTGTTCAGTTTTTCTTGCCTCTGAAAGCGCAAGGTGCGTTGATAATTTTTTTGTATACAAAGCAAGGTATTTTGCATAGCCACAGTCTCTCCCCCAAATTCTCCTTTCATTACTAGATATTACGCAAGCTGGATATGTTTAAATATTAAGATTACTTCAGATAAAAATATGCTTCCGTTTTCAGTTTTTGAACTAAAAATGAAGTTTCTTTAAAAGTAAATTCAGGAGGCCACAGAGTGTGAGCTGAGGTGTTCAATGTAGAGGAATAACATATTTAGCCAGCACTGTAGTGGCCGAGTAATACAGATTTTAACGTGTAGATCTTTGGTTATTTTTATACGCTCCCTGACAGATCTATTTATTTTTTTCAAGGAATACTCCATTTATTTGAAATTATAAATCAAGCTGATGATGAACGTTATCAATGACCTTACTGTATATCTGTGTCTTGGTTAACTGATGTCCACTTGGAAAAGACAGATGACAGAACAGCAGAGGCCGTTTGATATAATGAAGACGGATAGCTTTCGCCTTTGTAGATAGAGTGGAACATATTTTCCATCAATTTAAATGCCAGCAGTTCATTTCAGGCAGAACCAGACAAAATAAGACAGAAAGTACAAGGAAAAGATATGTACTTTCAAAAGATCTGAATACAGGTACTGTAACATGTCAGTCAGTAGAATTTTTATATTAAATACATGTAAGTGAGGAGAAAAAAAAGCTCATGAGTTTAATTTTTCTCTAATTTGAGTGATAGATATTGATACTGCATACATTTTTTCTATTTCCTAAAAATACTAGGTTGTGGTACATAAAATATGCTTCTTATATAAAAATATGGTAAACTAATATAATGACCTTCTATGGTACACTATCCAATGTCAGAAATAGAACATTATCTATATTATTGTACATTCCTTCCAGTTTTATCCATTGTCTACCCCCAAATGCACAGTCGATGTAACTTTAATCTGTTGCTCTTTTATTTATTTAAAACAGGGTCATGAATTTTAGTAATTTTCTACTTCTCTGTACATTGGCTCTTCTTCTTCTTTGCTTATTCTCAGTTGATTATAATTTGCTTTGTCACTTTATTACAAGTCTCGATCCACATGTTTCAAATTTATAAATTTTACTTTTTATCCTTTTAATGTTTACTTTTCATAATTTCCCATGGAAATTTATAAAGTGTAAAGTTAATATTTTACATTTTCTTTAAAATAATAGTGTTATAGCATTTCAATTCCAACACCACTGCTCTAAGACATAATGTTGTACTGTGATTTAGAGTTGTCCTTGTGGCCACAAAGTAGATTTTTTAAGGTGTTTTAGGTAGACCAGTCTTACTTATATTTAACTTAAATGCTTACTATTTCTTTGCTCTCCTTTTTTTTGCATTTCTTGATTCCTGAAGTATATTTCTTAAGATTTTGTGAAATAAAATACATTATTGGTAAGTTCTCTAAGATTTTAGTATCTATAGAAACTCTTTTTTTTATTAAATCATATCTGTGTCCATTAATGCAATCATGGGGTACAGTGTAGTGTTTTCATATACAATTTGAAATATTTTCATCAAACTGGTTAACATAGAGTTTATGTCATTTTCTTAGTTATTGTGTTAAGACATTTATATTCTACTTTCAGAAAGATTCACTTGTACCCTTGTAAGATAAAGAGGTGATCCCTCCAATTACCCTCCCTCCTCCCATCCGATTCACCCTCTTTGAGACGTTATACACAATTATGATAACACATTTTTAAGTTTGTGGGATTTTTTTTTTCCTCAACACTTTGAAGATACTATTTTGAGGTGTTTGGCTTCCTTTTGCTCAGAAAATGTCTGTTACCATATCAGTTGCCATTCTTTCACAAGTCACTGCTTTTTTCTCTTTCCATTTGTGAATACTTTTCTGCTATTGAAAATCCGCAGTTTCATCTGACATAACTGGGTATGGACTTCCTGGGACTTATCATGCTCAGGCTATGCTGAGCTGTCAAAGCCTCATCAATATTCCCCGCTCTCTTCACCTGACCTAATTTATAAACTATGCTTTACATTTTACTTATGTATATGTTTCCCTTGATCAGAATGTAAGCTTTATGAAGGCAACAATTTGTTTTTGTTTTATTTACTATTGCATTTCTAGTGTCCAGTGGTGTCTGGATTTTATGTTCTATTTAGAAGTAATGCACATGTGAGTGTGTGTGTGTGTGTGTATACAGTTGAACCTCCACTGTGACCACCTCCCCACAGTGACCACCTCCTTAAGTTGACCTGAATTTCATAGACTGGAATGCACCACATGTACATATTAGTACAGTAGGCCTAGTTCCTTGTGTTGATCACTTCTGTATGTTTACCAGTTTGTTATAGTTCCTTGTGTGGTCAATTTACAGAGGTTCTACTGTGTACACACACACACTCTATATGTATACACGTGTTATAAATGTATATAAGAATTAAAACTGTTTTGAGGGAAAAGAGTATGATCTGGTACCAATATAAAGAAATAACTTCTATTTTAATTAATAATAGAGTAAGTGATACGGGACATCCCTCTATTTAAGTATAATTTACAAAAATATAGTATTTTTAAGCTCCTTGAACAGGTAGGAAAGCCAAAAATATGGTAAAGCATTACCCAAAACTAAGAGACACAGACAGATATATAGTCTGTATGTAGAAGGAAAATAAACCCAAGTCAAATCTCACAGGGAAAAAAAGGAGTTCAACACTAAAGGGTAAATAAGTTGGAAAATGTAGAAGAGTAGTGACTCTTTACAGAAAAAAGAAATCAGTTTGTATGTTTAAAAGGAAGAGAAAATTAATATACATGACCACAGGTCATATAAGTTAGGAAAAGAGAGGATAGAATTGAAATGATCTAAGATCTGGATAGATGTCAAAATTATAAATTAATATTCTAGTTAATCAATTAAGGAGACATACAGTTATTACCATGGTAGCCAATGAGTAGAAAAAATGTATAACTTCAAAATTAATAAAGTAAAATGCAATAATTTAAAAAATACCTAAATAAAAGTAAAAAAAAATAAAACAAAAAGGATTATAGACAAGTGAGTGAAATAAGCTTTGATAATGTGATAGTTATAAATTAAATATGTCATTTATTTATTTAATGTAAGTAGGCTAAATACTATAATAAAAAGGATAAACATTTTTAGGTTATAAAAAACAACACAACTAAAATGAGTGCTATTATAAATGATAGAAAATGTATCTAATTCATTATTGAGTTTAAAATGTAGAAAAGAACTTAACATACAAACTCAAACATAACTTGAAAAAAAAAAATTGGCCTACGAGATAATGATGTAAGGTAGACATCAATAGAAAACATAGCTCTAAAAATTAACAAAATTTCAATAAGAAACAAGACATTCTATAAATACAGTGAATGATTTTAATAATTCTCTTAATAATTAATAGAGCAGACAAAAGCCAGTAAAAACAGACAATGATAAAAAAGATCTAGACCCAATCATACTGTGAACTCTTTACAAGATTGTACCACAGAGCAACAGAGAAAGAGTTGTTCTTTAAACAGCAGGTGCTAAGGGGTTGATTGGATATACATATGAGAAAAAAATAAAACTTGAATACTATATCATATACATACCATGCTCACAAAAAATAACATGTCGGTAGCTTGCTATTTAATTATGATAGATACCATAATAAAATTACTAGAAAATGATATGTAAAATTATCTTTATGAATCTTAAGATTCATATGGAAATAATATGGAAAAGTCATGTGGAGAATTCATATGGACCTTAAGATTCATAAAGAGAATCTTATATATCATTTTCTAGTAATTTTATTATGGTATCTATCATAATTTAATAGAAAACCACCAACATGCTTTTCTGGATCAGATCTGATCCACGTGGATCAGATTTTTTAAGTAGGGTGCAAGATGCACTAATAATGGGAAAATAAATAACCAAAGGATTGACTAGGAATTGCAGCACACATATCATAGGAACTTTCAGAAACCCCAGAGGGACAGGCAAATTTGCTTGGAAAACCCTATGGCAGAGTCCACTGTAGTTTATTGTAAACACAGACCAATGACCTAACAATCCTCCTCCCAGGATATATACCAGAGTTGTATGTATTGCACATTAGACATTTACAACCATGTCTGTAACAGCATTTTTAAGGCCATTAATGGAAAACAATCCAACTATCAACTGATAAATTGGATATATATGTTGTGTTAAACACGTATGATGGAATACTGTAGCTACTTACATAAACATGGATAAATCTGACATCATAATGTTTAGTAAAGAAACATAAGAAACAGTATACTTTATTCAAATTATGCTAAGTTAAAAAATAATTTAAACTATTATTTATGTAAATACCCTTTTGTGGATACAGGGGAATGGCCAAAGGTAGGGACATGGGGTAGCTAGGAATACTCTATTTTTAGAGTTTGGATGTTTGTTACATGGCTATTTGCATTATAATATGTCAAGATGCACACTTTCTTTCTGTGCACTTACCTGTTAGTTTTATATTTTGCAATTAAGAAGGTTGACACTTAACAAATAAATAAACAAATAATACTGAGGCTTACAGAACAGTAACTCCAGTGAGGAGACTACTATGGCTTTCTATGCTAAAAGTGTCAGCACTGATGTAAAGTGATTTTATAGACAAAACATAGGATGGGTAAGAAAAAGACATTGAAACAGAGAATTAATATAAAGGTAAGACAGTTACATAATGTAAATATCACAAGATTAGGAAGGGGAATCTTGAGTTTAATTATTTTTCATCATCACATAAAATTAGTAGAACATGGGTAAATGTTTACATTTCTTAGCCTCAGTTTCTTCATATGTATACTTGGAAAAATAAAACATGTGGCATAGAATCACAAGGAGGAGTACAAGCTTTTGGAAATCAATATTAGTGGAGGAAGGGGAGGGGAGGGACAAAACTCAGAGGTGAATGAACATTGGGTGATGAGGATGTTTATAGCCCTGATTGAAATGTTAAAAAATGTATCTTTATAACAAATGTTTTCCACTAATGGCCTATAACAAAAATGGTTCTACCTCCTTTATATTTTGAAATTAAAAAAGAGATAAAAATTATAAATGGTTAAACACAGGAGTAAATACAAGTGGGGAATTCAATGAATGTCCCTGCTTTCCTTCAGTCTATTTCTCCCAATAGAATTTTATTAACAAGGAAAATAAATGATGATATTGCACATCATTTAGATATTAAAAACAAGTTTAAAAACTGAAAATTATATACAAAAGGAGTTGCTCTGTGATTTTTGGAAACTCTTTTCAAATGCACCATCCATCTTAGTTAATATAGTCATAGAATTCTCTAATAATGATCGAATCTCTAATAATATTGAAGGAAAGACTCAAATGCCATTAATTTAAAAGGCTGAAAATAAAAGCAGCCTTTACATGGTTATGCTTTCTAGCTCTGAAGAATTTGGAAAGCATTTTACTCTGAGGTTTCTGTCTAGATATTATTTAGCAATCTACCTTCAGCTAGGCCCCCACCCTTCCTAAAATCTTTAACGTCCTCAAGAAGAATAGACTATTGAAGACTCAAGAAACAAAAATACAGAAGTATCATGAACCAGGTAGAACCCTTTCTCATCTCTATTTTCTGAGACTGCAAGATAGAAATTTTTAAAAGAGGAACTTAAGAATTTATAATATTTTTCTCCCTATCATTATATTTTAGAACATAGTCTTGTAGTTGATCACTTGGGATTCAAAAAAGGAAGGAAGGAAGGAAGGAAGGAAGGAAGGAAGGAAGGAAGGAAGGAAGGAAGGAAGAGCAAGCAGAAATAATTTGGGTAGGCAAATAAAAATAATCTAAGACACTGCATACTCATCTCTGAATTTTATCAAAAAGTAATGAAAGTATCATTTAAACAAATAAAGGGGGTGCCAAAAATGTATACACATTTTAAGAAAGGAAAAACCTGTATTAAATTGTTAAGAGTTAATGCATACTGGTAACAAAAGATGAATATGAAATCTGACAATTAAGTTCATGTAGTTGCCATTGTGTGCTTACATTGGCAGCACTATACAAACAACTCAGTAAGGTTCATAATCTTGGTACATCAGTGTCTCATAGCTGTGTTTGCATCAAGAGGTGATGGTGTCTTGATGAATGGCATTCGTTATTGTTGTAGTGTGTTTTTGTGTGCCATAGAGAGAATGTCAGAGCTTGAATTAGAGCAATGAGCAAACATTGTATTTCTTATTAAACTTGACAAGTGTGGAAGTGAAATCAAGACTTGTTAGTCCAAGTCTATGGAGATAATGCCATGAAGCAAAGCGCACTGTGCAAATGGATTAAATGTTTTTCTGGGGGAGAGGGAATGCATCCCTGATGAAATGAGGTCAGGATAGTCAGTAACAAGCAGAACTGATGAAAATATTGTAAAAATTCAACAAATTGAGTGTCAAAATCATTGGCTGACTGTAAGAAGCATAGCACACCAAGTAAACATTGATGGAAAAGCAGTTAGGAAAATCTTAACTGAAAGTCTTAGCATGAGGCAAGTGTGGCTCTTGCACCACAACAACACATCAGCTCACAGGGCACTGTCTGTGAGGGAGTTTTTTAGCCAGTTATTGGTATTTCAGCCAATACAAATAACTGTATGGGAGCACCTTCCCCGCTCATCTGATCTGGCCCCCAGGCACTTTTTTCATTACCTGAAGGTAAAAGAAATATTGAAAGGAGGACCTTTGGATGACATTCAGGACATCAAGGGTAATACAGTGACAGCTGTGATGGCCACACAAAGAGTTCTAAAATTGCTTTGAAGGGTGGATTAGACACTGTCATTGGCGCATAGCTTCCCGAGAGGAGTACTTTGAGGGTGACCACAGTGGTATTCAGCAATGAAGTACGTAGCAATTTTCTAGGATGAGTTCAGGAATTTAATTGTCAGACCTGCTACAAATCTCTTGCAGTTGTAGAAGTCAAATATGACTTGAGTATTAAACATTTTTTTTCTTTTTAAAAATGTGTATAAATTTTTGGAACCCTATGTATATTTTCCAGTGTAAATGGACATTGTCAGAAAGTAGAGAGAAATTCTGACCGAAGTCGTAGCCAGGAATAAAGAGCTTACTGCTTGCCCTGAGTCTCTCGGCCATCTTCTGTGAAACTCATGGAAATGGGAGCTAGCTGGATGCCTGGCTATACAGAGCAAATATAAGGAAACATCCCTCTATTTTGTATTTCCATATGCACACATACACATATCCAGTAATTTTAATTCAAAAAATTTGTTTAAGTATTGACACACACATACTGAAGACTCATAGGCTTGCGGTAATTTACCTAGTAGCAGTACCTTTCTTAGGCACTTCCTCTAACATGTTTTTAAAAGCATCATCCCTCTAACTGGGAAGAGTAAGAGATAGAACTTATGGGTTATGTTACCAGACAAAACAACTATTGAATATGTCATTCTGATTGTGCACAGTCCAATATGGTAGTCATCACTCATGCATGAGTATTTAAATTGAAATTATCTAAAATTTACTAAAATTAAAAATTCAGAAAAGTTCCTTGTATCTCAAATGCTCAATATCTACATATTGCTAGTAGCTTTTGAGTTGGATAGTGGGAAATATTTCTATCAGCTCAGAAACTTCTGGATGGTGTTGAAACATTAATAGGTTAAAGTCAGACAATTCCTTTGGCTAATTCAAGTACTAAAAAAATAACTTCCATCTTCCACATTTAGATCTGGGTATTTTCTTTAAATGATTTAGATGCTGTATTGCTTATGCTGTGGAGCAGCTGCTACATAATAGGAAAATAATAGCGTTGGCTCAAGCAAGGGGTACATATACAACTCCCTAGGAAACAGAGTGGAAGTGATCTGCCTCGTGACATCAGACAATCTCCCTTCCTCATGCTGGTTCTACCTCTCATTCTGTGATGGCTGCTCCAACTCTCACCACTGTGTCCATATTCCAATCACATGGCAAGAAGCAAAGACAAAGAAGAGTCAGCTCCTTTTCTCTTAAAGCACATAACTCTGAAAGGGCATCCATTGCCCCCTTTGGCATCTCATTGGCTAAATACAAATCCTATAGCCAAACCTAACCATGAGAGTGCCCAGGAAAGTAATCCTCCACTTGGGATCTCTGTGCCTAACTAAAATTTCTATTCCTATAGAAGATAGGTGGAATTGGTATTGTTAATTCATTTAAGCCATCTCTCCTACACATACCTACATTCTGTATTCTCCCACACATATAATTGAATTTTTTGGCTTCCCTCTGTTTATAGCTGTTCAGATGAAGGTAATGTAAAATTACCACTGGAAACATTCAGAACATTAAACAAGAAGACATTTATATTATCATATGATTTCTGTAGTAGAATTATTAGTATCCATTTCAAGTTCAATACCCTCCTAAGTGGTGAGTTTCCAAAAAACAGAAAATAGAAATTCACTCCTATCCTGTAAAACATTTTTCAGAAACAATATAGTGATACAAAAAGATCTTACGTCTGACCAGGTTACCAATTTTTTATGAGATGTGAAGACTGCTATATGCCATCTATTCACTTGTGTGTGAAAACTGATTATTTGAAATGGAAATTTATTCCTACTTAAATCACAAAAGAGAAGGCTGTAATTACAGTTAATTTTTGCACAGAGCAGCACATAGTAAGCCTTAATTAATGATTTTTTAACATAGTGTCTAATAAAAGGCTCATTTAATATAACAGGGTGTTATGTATGTAAACCATTCTCTTCACTTAATTATAATATAAATGCAAGTTAAATGAAATAGAATTTCTATAAGCATAATTTACTAAACTAATAATTCCATGAAATTCTTCATAATTGAGAAGTCTCAATTAATTATTTTTCTTTCTATTATTTTGAGATAGGCTATGTGAAAAGAAAAATCAGATTCGCAGATTATTACTTTATCTTTTTGAGATAATAAATGGATCATCATGATCAATGGTACAAGTACACAGCATTCCAGCCTAAGAACATAAACCTTCGTTTGATGACCTGGGCTTATGATTTACAAAGTGGCTGGCACCATAACAAACTTGAAATTACAAGGTCAGGTTTGACATTGCTGTCTGTTCAACTAATGGGCACTTTATTAATAGAGACAAATGGAATACTGAGTCATATCCTAAAAGTTTTTATTACCCTTGGTCTGTTCATCATTTATATGATGATGTACCAAGACTCTATAACATAATAATAGGATTTTTCTCAAAGGAAGTAGAGGTGATTACAAACAGCAAACTCTCAAGAGATGCCTCTGAGCCAACCGAGGTAAATACCTCAGAATTCCCTCTACATTTCGTGTATGAAGTATTTCTTCATCAAACAGTTCTTCATATCTACTGTTTCTTTCTTCACATCTTTATCCTTATTCTCTCACATTACTTCCTACTCTGTCACCCCTTCTCCTCACTTGAGGCTTCTATGTTATAAACACAGGACCATAAAGCCAACTTACTGGCTCCCAGAGACTCATAAATAAAATCCCCTAAACTTATCCTTAACTTGACTACAGGATTATGTATTTTCAAAATGCTGAAAAGCCAAGGGGACAGGAGACCAGAAGATTAGGAACATAAGCAACTGACTTCCCTCAACATTTAAGCTGCAGACAACTATAAAATAGGACTATCCTAGAAAAGAGCAAACTGCTTCATACTTACTGGGTCAAATCTTATTGAATCTTCTTTACATTTTTTTGCTTAATGGAACTATTATGAGGCTCCAATTCTTAAAATTATAAAAAGCAATCCCATTTTCTACTTCCATTTTATACAGTCATTACAGCTACTTAGTAAATAAAACACTGTATCAGAATAATGGAACATAAATATTTCTCTCTATGATCTCTCATCATGCTCTGCCATTAATTAATACAACAAATTTGTGTAGAGAGGAAGGTCCTTAGATGTATTTTCTTCCCTGATTTTAAATTTTGAAGAATGAAGACATTATGCATCTTTGCTCATCCATAAACAATTTGGTTCCATTAAATTTATTGGATTTTCACATCAGGAAAGAATTTGAGGGAGGCATTTTTGATTCATTTATTATGTTTTAGACCTCTGATCTATACTTTATGGATCAGCCATCTCTAGGAGCCTGACCAATTTTTTTGCAGAGTTTATCCAATCTCAATATCATCGTAGGAGAAATCATGTATTACAATATTTTTTAAATGATAATGGATATATTTTTTAAAATCACTTGAAAAATTTTGTTCATATACTTTCTATGTTTAGAGTCCCAAGTAAATTACTGTAAACTTGATTATTTTAATCTTTTCTTTATAAAGCCACCCTAAAATAGGATGTAATCACATCGTGTCTGGATTATTCCAATACAAACCTAAATTGTTCCTCCACCTCTATTCTAATACTGATCCAATATACTACAGCCTTGAAACACTCTTGTAATCAAATTACTAGAAATAACCAAGGGGAAATTAAAATCTAAAATTTATCACACACCTTGCATGTCCACACCGTTGATCATAGTCTGAAATACCAACCTAAGATGCCTCAGCCTAAGAATTATCTCCAAAATAGAGGAGAATAAATGAGAAGGTGAGTCAAATTTATTTTTAGAAAATGTGGATGTGACAGTAAAAATATGTTCAAAGAACTCTCCTTGACCCAAAACCATGAAAGAACAAGGTGCATTTGGGAAATAGTAAATACTTTTATGTGACTTCAATTTAGATAAGATGGCTGGAAAAAATGTTAAGAAACTTCTAAGTCTCATTAAAGAACCTGGATTTTATGCAATACACAATGCACAATTATTGAACAATTTTAAGCAGAAAGTAACTAGATTAGATTTGGACTTAAGAAAACTGTCCATGGCAGCATGTGGATGATTGATTGAATGGGGAGAGCGAGGAGGGAATTTAGTTTGGAAATCCAAATGAAAGATGATGATGGCCTGAAATAAGAAAATGGCACTGGAAAGGAATTGAGAACCAGGGCAATTTCTTATTCCCTTCTTGTGCCCTTGACACTTAGCAAAGTGTGAATCACAGATCTGTCCTCAATTTCAAAATGACTCTGTAGGTAAGAAAAAGTAACTAGTGTGAAAATATGACAAAAACATCAATTAAGGCCACATCTTCCAGTTTATTTATTCATTTAACACAATGCTATCAAATGTCAGTAAGGGCATAATAACCAATTGGTTAGCAGAATCATCAGGGACCACTTCCCACCGCAAGATACTCTTCATTCTGTTTACACCACATTTAGGGCAAAAATCCCTAGAAGAGAAAATTTAACCTTTTCTTACTTTCCTGATTTTCTCTCTTCTCATTTCAGTCAAAAAGGACAAGCCAAACATCGCCATCAAACCTTTTCCTTATCTAATAAATATAAAGATACTCAGTTTCCTTAGCTAATATTACATATTTTTTTGTGAAAAATTCTCTGTTTAATCCCTTCTACTTTTTCAACCATAGTGTCAATTTCTTGAGGTAAGGGCTTAATTTCTTAACATTCCTAGATAAGGCACTGCATCATAGGTACTTTAAAATAATGTTAGTTGATTAGTCCGTAAAATTTAGACCTAAGTCCCTGAAATTATTTTAGATGTAAATACAAATTGCACATGAACTTTTTGGCCAATAAGTAGAATTGGGGAGGGATGACTTTCACACCACTATGATATAGCCCAAGATGAATTTAAAGGTTGAAAATTTGCAGATTTTACTGAATATCTAAGATGCCATGTTTTATTGTTGCTATGTGCACAAAGGTAGGTACTGTGGCTGTAACTAGCAATAGAAAAATTTATAAGGACAAAGAAATCAGGTGTAAACAGGCTTTTCTCTGTAAAATCCTAGATATTAGTGAAGCTACATGATTAAAATCATGAAATCAGCACACGAAAAATTTGTATTGATCCAACTCCACTGATAAAATTCATTGGGATTGATTTTCTTTCTTTGCATAACGCACTTTATAATATTTTTAGCAATATTCATCTCACCTTTTTACCTTTTAGGTTTAAAGTGATTTGTTAAGAGTGCTTATGACTTTATTAACCAGAAAGAGCAATGCCTATACTACTGACAGTCTGTTTACCTAGCTTCTCAGCCTTGCCTACCACCTCATTATGGGAAGAGAGGAGGTTGTACGAAGTGTATTCAATAAATATTCATTTAGTGCCAGTTATATGTCTGGGAACTAAACCCTAAAGATGTTAAAATGAGTTGTCCCTGAGACCCGACAATCTGCAAGGATCAATGTTGGCCTTCTCAAATTCAAAGACCAGATCAGACTATTTGAGCTCAAGCCCTACCCAGATACCCAGTTTCCTACTAGGTATCTCTAGTTTTCCAACTAAATAATTTAATTTTCTTTCGAAACTTTACTTGTCCAATTCTAAGTTGATCACTTTTGCTTCTCAAACTTTGCACAATATTTACCTCTCAAAATAAAACAAATATCCTTCACCCTTCTTCCAGGTCATTCCCTTCTCTAATAGAATTAAAAAAGCAGAATTGATTTTATCAGTTAAGCAATTTTAATTCATCTGCATCTCCTCACTGACATCCCCCGTTCATGTTGTCATCTGCTCTTACCTAAACCATCTGAGTGCTAACTATAACCCCTGGATAACCCCATACCCGTTCCCGCTCCTTCAATCCATTCACCCAGCGGTAGCGTGGGCAATCCCTTTGAAATCCAAGGCAGATCGTGTACACCATGTTTACATTTTTCAATTTTCTCTTCTAACACTTAGAATAAAATTAATAGAACATTGACATGTTCTGTAAAACTCTAGGTAATTTTAGGTCCATGCTGTGATCCTTTATCTGAAACCTCTGTTCTACAAAAGATAGGTTATTTCAATTCCTCTGCTTCATCCTGATACTTTGCTCCAGTGATTTTGTACTCACTGAGTTCTTCTGTTTGCAAAAGTCCTCCTCACTAGTTTTCCTGGTTAGTCCTTTAAAGCTGTACTGGCTGATGTGGAAACCAATGCCATGCGGCCATTAAAGATTTGAAATGGAGCCCCAGTCAGAATTGAAATGTGTCATTTAGATATACTAAAATAGACAGTTCCTGAACGTGGTGGCTAATGCCTATAATCCCAGCACTTGGGAGGCCATGGCAGGTGGATTGCCTGAGCTCACAGTTTTGAGAACAGCCTGAGCCAGAGTGATATCTCATCTCTAAAAAAAAAAAAAAATAGCCAGGCATTCTGGTGGACACTTGTAGTCCCAACTACTTGGGAGGCTGAGGCAAGAGAATCACTTAAGCCCAAGAGTTTGAGTTTGAGGTTGCTATGAGCTATGATGCCACAGCACACTACCAAGAGTGACAAAGTGAGACTCTTGTCTCAAAAAAAAAAAAAAAAAAAAGAAGAAGAAGAAGAAAGAAAGAAAAGGAAAGAAAAGAAAAAGAAAAAGAAACCAAAATAGACAGTGGCTTTATGACAGTTAGTATTAAAAATTGCAAAACTATAGCTCTGCTTGGAATTGGAAGGAAGCTTTTGGAGGTGATAGATGGATATGTTCATAGCACAGACTGTGATGATTATTTCATGGGTTATAGATATCTTCAAACAAATCAAGTTGTACATTAAACATGTATAGCTTTTTATCTGTCAAGCGGACTTCCATAAAATGGTTAAAATATGCCACATGCAAAAAATGTAAAATATTTCCACACTAATGTTTATATTGATAGTATATTAAAATTTTAATATTTTTGATATATTGGATTAAATAAGATATATTATTAAAATCCCTTCTATCCGTTTCTTTTCCTTTCTTTAATTTTGCTACTAAAAATTTAAAATTTTATATGTAGCTTGAATTACATTAATATTTCTATTGCAGCAGAGTATTTTAAAGCTGCCCTGTCAGTCTGGCCACAGTGTTCTATAAATTCCCAGACTAATTCAGTCCTTTTGTTAGATACCTTCATTGCACTTTCTTCTTAGTTGTGGAATTTATCTCAATTGCAGTTTAGTATTTTATGCATGTAAGTTTTTATTTTACTCCTTGCTAAAATGCAAGCTAAAGGAGAGTTGGAATCCTGTGTCACTCCCCCAAATACAATATTCACTGTGCATAGGAGAAGTTCCAATATAGTAGACACCCAATAAACATTTAGCAAATGAATTAATCAGTGAACCAATAAATGGAGAAAAAACTGACACAAAGGCAATCATTTCTAACATTATGATAAGTGGAGGAATTGTGGCACGAAGAAAAACGCAGGCCAGAAAGGTCAATGAAATGTTGGGAGAGTTTTAGAAGGGGGCTCTTTTATTACTGGAGGCTCATCTATCTGCATAAACGTTTATGTATTTCCTCTTATATGTTATGATAGGATAGACAAAGACTAGAGGTAGGGGCACAGGCAGACACCACAGCCTGGTTTTTAGGCAGAGGTGAGCTATGCCCACTGAGTCCATGGTAAGTTCAATATGACCTACAGAGGAATCCCTTTCATCTTAAAGTGATTTTTAGTTTGATTGGTTGGTTTTGTTTTTCCTTAAGAAGTATGGACTGAGGTGCATTGAAATTTTAACTCCAATTCTGATATCCCTGCTCTCCCCTTCAGGCCATGGCCTCTTTGGTGTATATTGTTCTTCACTGATTCTTGATGTTGGGTGTGCCCTGTGTCTTACTTTGATCAATGGCAAATAGGTAAAAGTGACCTATATCAAAAGTGATATAGGTGTAAAGAATGGCTAAGCCAAGCTATTTAACATATACTTATCTCTCCTACTTAGCAATCCTGAGCCTTGGCTTCAAACAGCTTCAAGTGACTTCAATACCCTCTCCTTGCACATTTGCTGTCACCATGAGAACAATACGCCCTGCACTGCCCACTTGGCCCAGGTGGAGGAAGACTGGCCTGGGCAGCGCAGGCAGTCGGTAAGAATCAGAGCCACTCAGATGATGCCAGAATCAGCCAAATCCTAGCCCATGCTTAGTGTGAGAGCAATAATAACTGATAGCTCTTTCATGTTGAGTTTTGGAATGATTTGTTATGTGCACTAGTAAACTATAGAAGGTAAAACTTCAGTTGAAAAATAACTTGCAACAGGAATGTCTGAACCCTACTGAAACATTGATTAATATAATATTACTAATAAAAAAACCCACTACATAATAACTATATGTCCAATGTTATACTTAGTCTTTGATTTTTATTTATGTATTGGATTATTTTTCTTTTCTTTTTTTTTTTTTTTGAGACGGAGCCTCAAGCTGTCCCCCTGGGTAGAGTGCCATGGCATCACGCTCACAGCAACCTCCAACTCCTGGGCTCAAGCGAGTCTCCTGCCTCAGCCTCCCAAGTAGATGGGACTACAGGCACCTGTCACAACGCCTGGCCATTTTTTGGTTAAAGCCATCATTGTTTGGCGGGCCCGGGCTGGGGATTCGAACCCGCCACCTTAGATGTATGTGGCTGGCGCCTTAGCCACTTGAGCCACAGGCACTGAGCCGATTATTTTTCTTAAATGAGAAATATTTTATATATATATGAGATGTACAACAAGGTGTTTTGATATAAGTATAAAGAATGGCTAAGTCAAACTATTTAGCATATACTTATCTCTCCTACTTAGCATTTCTTTTTTGGAATGAGAACACTTAAAATCCACTTTCTTACCAATAAAATCTACTTTCTTACCAATGTTCAGTATACAATATATTGGCATTTCCTATAGTCACCGTAATATACAAAATATCTCTTGAACTTGTTCTTCCTATCTAACTAAAACTTTTTGCCCAGTATTTGGTAGGATTTACCAGTGAAGCCATCTGGTCCTAGACTTTTCTCTGATGGGAGACTTATTATTTATGATGTGATCTCCTTAGTCATCATTCGTCTGTTCAAATTTTCTGTCTTCATAATGTATTCTTGATAGGTTTTATTTAGAAATGTATTCATTTTTTCTCATTTATCTAATTTGCTGCATATAATTGTTCATATTGGTTTCTTATGAGACTTTGTATATTTCTGTGCTTATCAATTGTAATATACTCTTTTTCATTTCTGAGTTTATTTATGTGAGCCTTTTCTTTTTTCTTGGTCTAGCTAAAGGTTGATCAATTTTGTTTATCTTTTCAGAAGCCAGGTCTTACTTTCATTGAATGTTTCTACCATTTTTAAGTCTCTATTTCATTTATTTGTGCTTCATTCTTTATCGTGTCCTTTCTTCTACTAAAGTTGGGCTTTTAAAACAAGATTCTTGAGGTGTAAGATTATGCTGTTTATTGGGAATCTTTCTTCTTTTGTGATGTAGATATTTTAATATCTTCCCTCTTAGGGTCGCTTCTGCTGTGTCCCTCACGTTTCAGTTGTTATGTGTGTACCCATTTTCATTTGTCTCAAGATATTTCTTAATTTGCCCTTTAATTTCGTTTTTGACCTGTTGTTTAAGAGAATGTGATTTTCATGTGTTTGTGAATTTTTCACAATTCCTTCCATTATTGATTTCTGGTTTCATACACTTGTGGCTGGGATAAATACTTGATAGGATTTCAGTATTTTTTTTTTTTTTGAGACAGAGTCTCAAGCTGTCACCCTGGGTAGAGTGCTGTGGCATCACAGCTCACAGCAACCTCAAATTGGGCTTAAGTGATTCTCTTGCCTCAGCCTTCCAAGTAGCTGGGACTACATGTGTCTGCCACAAAAACTTGCTATTTTTTTGCAGCAGTTTTTATTGTTGTTTTTTAGCTGACCCAGGCTGGGTTCAAATCCACCAGCCTCAGTGTATGTGGCCAGGGCCCTACCAGTGGAGCTATAGGTGCCACCCTAATTTCAGTATTCTTAAATGTATGGCCTACCCTATGATCTAGCATGGAGCATGCTCTGTATTTCCTTGAGAAGAATGTGTATTCTATAGCTTTTGGCTAAATCTTCTGTAAATGTGTATATGAGATACCTTCTGTTTAAAGTATACCTCAAGTCCAGTGTTTTCTTATTGATTCTACTGTCTGAACGATCTGTTCATTGTTGATGATGGGGCATAAAAATTCCCTACAGTTATTACATCTATCTGTCTATTCAGATATATGAATTTTTACTATATATGTAAAAATATATGTATGTATATACAATATACTATATATGTATGCTAGATGCATACATAGCTACAACAGTTACAACTTCTTGATGAATTGATCCACTCATCACTATATAGTGACCTTGATTTGTTTCATCATTTTAATTTACTGTCTTTTTTTTTCTGATGTGACTACTCCTTTTCTCTTTTGGTTTCCATTTCCATGAAATATCTACCTTTTTCCATCCTTTCTTTTTTCCTTTATAGTCCATTTGTTTCATTGAAGGTGAAGTGAGTCTTTTGTAAGAAACATATATTTTGGTCTATTTTTTAAAGTTGATTCTGCCATTCTGTCTATTGATTAGAAAATTTTAATCCACTTATATTCAAGGTGATTCTATATAGATGGGTAAGCAGTGACTGCCTCTCTTTTGTCAATTGTTTGCTAGGTGTTTGATATTTTATTTCTTTTTATACTTTCTGTCTTCTTTTGAGGTTAGATAATTTTCACTAGTTGTACGTTTTAATTCTTTGAACTTTTGTGTATCTACTATAGGTTTTTGTTTGGTGATTACCAGGAGGCATACATAAAATAGTATGTAGTTATAACAGGCTATTTTAAGCTGATAGCAACTTAAATTTTATCACATAAAAATCATTATACTTTTACTCACCTTTCCAAACTCTTATTTTTTAATGCCACAATTTATATCTTTTTACAGTGTGGTTTACACACTATCATCAGAGTATTAGGGTATTCTGAACTTGACCGTGCACTCACTAAAACCAGTGAGTGTTATTCTTTTCTTTTTCTTCTTCAGTGACTTTAATTATAAATCTTTCATGTTCTCAAAGAGATGGAAAACCAGAAACAGTCTGGAAGTACAAAAATATACAACTGGAAGATATTACCGCCCACTAAATCTGACAACTAAATCCCACTCAGGATTCTGAAAGAAGCCTTTAGACAAAGTACTAAGTCACTGGTTCTATACAACCACGGCTGTGTATCACCTTTAACATTTCCGTGTTACACACGGCTAGATCATGCTGGAAAACTAATAAGCCAATGAGCCCAGAGTTCGGCTGCATGCTTTGAAAGATCTCTACAATCCACACCATTGCTGTACCACCGTGAACCCGCCCCATCTCATCTGTTCTCAGAAGCTATTCTTTTATTTTATCTCTGTCTGTGTCTTCATTCATGTCCTTTTCTTTCAGCTTGAAGAATTCCTCTTAGTAATTTTTTGTAATACAGGTCTGGTAGTGGTGAACTTTCTTAGATTATGTTCTTCTGGAAGACTTTATCTCTCGTATCTAAAGACACTTTTGCTGGTATAATATTCTTGTTTGAGAGTATTTTTTCTTCAACAATTTGAACATATTATTTCACTTTCGCCTGATCTATATACAGTTTCTGCTGAGAAATCTGCTGCTAGCTGTATTGAAACTCCCTTATGTGATTTGATGCTTTTATCTCATTGCTTTTGGGATCTTCTGTTTGTCTTCCATTTTTGACAGTCTGATTATGTCTTGGACAGTCTTGTTTGTAATAATCTGCTTGGAGAATTTTGACCTTTTGGTATTTGAATATTTCTCTTTCCCCAGATTTTAAGGCTTCTGCTATTATTTTTTAAATAAGCCACTTCTCTCTTTCTTCAACTTCTAAAGTTAGAATTTTTCATTTGTTGATGCTGTCCCATGTAACACATAAGCTTTCTTCCTTTCCTTTTATTCTTTCCTTTTTTCTTCTCTGACTGTAAAATTTCAAATAACCTGTCTTAAGTTCACAGACACTTCTGTATGATCAAGTCTACTGTTGACAATCTTTATTGCCTTTTAAATTTTATTCATTCTAATTCTAGCTCAGAATGCCTGTTTTTTAAATAATTCCAATCCTGCCTTTTTTTTTTTCATTTTTTTCAATGTCCATTGTTTTCCTCATTTCATTCAGTTGTTTCCTATATTTTCCTGACATTTCCTAAGTTAGGTTTACTTTATATTCTTACTTAGGTAATTTACATAAATCCACATCTTTAAGATCAGCTACTAAAAAAAATGTTTTGCTTTTTTTCTGGGAATGTGTCTCCTTGTTTTTTATGTTTCTTTTTGCCTGATATTGATGTCTGTGCATTCAGTGAATCAGTCACCTCTTTCAGACTCTACTGGATAGTTTCAGTATGGAAAGTCCTTCCTATCGGAGACAGTGTGAGGGCACTTGGTAGGTGGGCTGCAGAAGTTCCTGGAGCAGTGGGAATGAGCTTTTTACTGCCTATAAAGCTTGTCATCTGAGGAGTTGATGAGGATTGAATGGATCTTCACGTGGCCAATGTCATGGCTGTCACAGGGATGGTGAGCACTGTTGAGGTCTCCATTGCTAATGGCAGCTAAGATGCTCACAATCTCTTTTTTTCCAATGAGAAATTTGAGAGTGAATCCTTCTTAGCATAGGTTCAGCTTGTGAACTCATTCACAATGGCAGTGGCACTGGTGTCTGGTGAGTGGCTCCTCTGGAAAGCCATTGAGCTGAAGCTTCAGCACATGTGGAAAGATCATGGGGCCTAATGGCACTGGGGCCTGGAGTAGTGGCACCTTTTCTGCAGCATGGGTAACAGTATACAAGGGACATGTGCTTGTGAAATACTCTGAGAGCCTAGAATAGGAGTACAGTTATATACAAATTGCAGTGGCTCTGGGGGTGAAGCTAACTCTCTGTGATGAGGGTGGATGCAGTGCACTCTCAAGCAGCTCAACATCAGGTGCTTCTGGGGCAGAAGAGGGTATGCAGCTTAATCTTTTTCTCTGGGGTTCCCTGGTTGAAATGGTTGTTGGTTATCTCAATTGGAAAAGAGTACCAGTGTTTCCAGCAGAGAAAGCCACTAGGGACCACTGTGGTTCCCACCTCGTGGCTGATACCAATAACCTCTGCCTTATTTTGTTCTTAGACATCTGCTGGCATCTCGGGTGTGCTGATATCACCAATAATTCTTTGTGTGTATATATATTCTCTTTTATCTCCCCTCTGTTATAAAGCTTCAGATTTTAGAATGGCCCTTAATCCAGATAATGGTTATTTTGATTTGCAGATAGCTATCTACATTTGTTTCTTCTGTAAGAGGATGAAAGCTAATATTTCCTATACTGCCACCTTGTTGATGCCACTACTATGTCTTTTAAGTATTTAGTTTCCACAATAATGAAGAGGGATAGGAACTAAGTAATGGTTTCTGTAATGTTCATTTGGGTCAGTGAGAAAATGGAAGGTCTGAAATTTTATGAGGCATGCCAGAGTGTGGACTCAGAGTCTCTCATATTTGTAATAATGGAAACCTATCTATTCTAATGATGAATTTCAATGACACATTTGAGTTTATTTTAATAAAAATATTGATTTTGGAAATAAACAAGGTCTTGCCAACTTCCTATTTCAATGTGTTCTTTTGTTAACAGTTATAATTATAGTTCTAACACTGAGCAAAAGAAATTTGGCATCTATCTGTTAGCATACAACACATCAATGTAATGAGTCCATTAGTAAAAAACACCTAGCTATTATTACCTCAATTTGTGTAATTGTAAAGTTGTCATAGAGCATTCTTTATTCCATGGTTTAATGTCATGATATTTAGGAATGGCCATTAACTGGGAGCAATGCTGCCATATAGTGCCCATTAAACTGTGAGCCACACCTAAGAGAATTTCAATTAAAATGATTTTTAGACATTGGGGATGTTACAGGATCTTCTCTGTTTTATGAAAATAATATTTTTTGGATAAAGAATGTAAAATTTTCTTTTTAATATATATATATTTTTGTGTGACAGAGTTTCACATTGTCACTAGAGTTTTGTGGCATCAAAGCTCACAGCAACCTCATACCTTGAGCTCAAGTGAGTCTCTTGCTTCAACCTCCCTAGTAGCTGGGACTACAGGCAACTACCACAACACCTGGCTATTTTTGTTGTTATTGTTGTTGTTTAGCAGACTGAGACCAGGTTCAAACCCATCAGCCCTGGGGCATGTGGCCAGCGCCCTAACCACTGCACTATGGGTGCCAAGCCATAGGATATTCTACCCTCAAACTGAAAGTCTTTATTAACATAATTGAAAACTGAAAATCATTGCTGTATTTTGTAATATTGTAAAGAGAAATCTCACGTTCCCGCAGCATGTGTGGCAGACACTGTCTTCCTGTGAGTCCTCTCACCTTGCTCTCAGAAGCTCTGGTTCCCTACAGGTCTTCTATTCTTTCCCAGACTATTACAGAAGCAACGTGTTCCACCCCAGTGTAGAGGCATTGAGCTAGTCTCCTGTGTAGCCAGTTCAACTCAACAATTGCTAATCAGTTCTTGCAAAATGATACTTGAACTTTCAGCTTGTCTCTAACAGGTAAAACACAAATTCAGGCAGTGACTGCAAATAACAGTTGATGGAACAATTAACATTTTGAAGAGCTATGGGTTCCGCACACCTAGAAACTTAAGATTTTTCAAGCAGGAGGAAGTTCTCTTTTGTGAAAGCAAACCAACCGAGTGTAAAGTCTACAAACGTGAATGTGAATAACAGGGAGGAATAAAGAGTATTTGTTCTCTCCATGCTAAGGAGAGATGATCTATCTGGAAGAATATTTCCATCCTGTGGTAAAAAGGGAGCATTCAGGCATCAGCCCAGTTTTCTTCATCTTACGATAAACACACATCACAGTATTTGCTGTGTCATTTTACCTCCTCACTTTTGCTCATTCTAGTCCCCATCCTTCGACGTGTTCCTCATATGTGAAGCTTCTGCAAACTTCTAGGGTCTTATTTTCTTGTAATGACAGTTGACATCTTAGAGTTAATGATTTACTTTAAACATTATTCTCTGATAGTCTATGCTACATATTCAATTATTTAGATGGCTGAATGGTCTTTAACATCTGGTAGTACATCCTGAAGAAGTCTGTAGGAATATCAGATACAAAGAATAGAATGACTTCTTGCACACACATGTGCACACACCCACACACCCACACATACAACTTTCCTAGTGAAATATTCTCTCAAATTCCAGCAAGCTCTTTAGCCATCAAGGGTTATCTTTTCTGAGGATGCTTAAAAATGACTCAAATTTTGTCTCCTAAGTGCTGAGAAATATATTACTCCCCTTCAAACCCATGTCAATAATTAACAGGGAATATATAAGAAATGTTAATTTTTTTAGGAAACTGAATTACTCTTTTCCTACTGAAACAGAATTATTGACCTTTCCCGCATTCCACCTCATACAAATGGGTTTCTCTGACCCATGGTGATTAAAATGGAAAACAAAGCTCCTTTCATGTTCCCGATATCTACCTATGAGCAATAAAACATACATTTTAACTTTAAAACTTTAGAATCTACAGTTTAATTTTAAAACAGATAAACAGGCAGTTAGTTCTATAAAGTAAAATGTAAAAATTTTTTATTCTTTACTTTCAACTGCATTACCTAGCAGATGTACATGCTTGTAGGGGGGGTTCTGTGTACTTAATATTGAGTGGACCCAGTAGTGTATAAACAATCCAAAATGACCATCTTCATCTCCCACAATTTCTTTTCTAACCCTCTATCCTTTACCAACCCTTAAGCAAAATATGCCGGCCCTATATTAGAACCACATTTATTTTTTAGGTCTAAAAGATTCCAGGATGACTTTAATCAAATATTCAGAACCTTAATTCAAAAAATCTCTGTTTTACCCAGTTCAAGACTGGCACAGCCTGGAGAATCTTCATGGGGAAGGGTGTGCTCGGCTTTCTTCTTTTCTCCCTTTTCTTCTTTTATTTTCCTTTACTGTTTTAGCTATTTTGCTTTCTTTTCCCCATCTTCTGGCCTGACTTTGTTACTACCTGATTCAGGATCTCATCAGGAAGGGAGGAAAGATGGAAGAATACGATTTATTCAACACCGTATCTGTTTCCTGAGATCAGAAGTTGCATTAGTTTCTATTGCTGCTATAACAAATTATTAGACCTTTTTTTGGTTTAAAGCAAAATAAATGTATCATCTACAGTTCTGGAAGTTAGAACTTCAAAATCAATCTTACATGACTAAACTCACGATGTTGATAGGGCTGCATCCCTCCTGGAGGTGCTGGGGAAACCCATTTCCTTGCCTTTTCCAGATTCTGAAGGCCGTCTGGATTCTTTGTCTGGGAACATTTTCCTGCACCTTCAAGCATGCCACTCCAAACTTTGCTTCCACTGTCACTCTGCCATTCTTTCCTCTGCCTTTCTCTTATAAAGACCCTTTGTGATTACTTCAGGACAAGTTCCCAAATTCAAGGTTCTTAATCATATTGTTAAAATCCATTTTGTTATTTAAGGTCCAAGGATTAGGATATAGATGTTTTTTGGTGAGGAGGGCATTATTCTTCCTTTCCCTATAGACTCCCTAGAAAGCTTTTATTAATTAATTATTCAGACAAGCACAGTAATTGGTGTTTCCTCAAATTCACACAATAGATCACATTCTCCCACAAAATCTCTGCACCATCATACTCCCATGACAGCAGAAGATTCTGCAGACCACCACCCCAACTTGGCTTAATTTATGTATAGGGTAAGCCCCTGCCCATTCCCCAGAGAGGAAGGGGATAGGTGTATAGCACTCCTGTCTAGCTTTCATATATTGCTTGTATAGACATTGCCCTCCTAAATGCTTCTTAACTTTTTTCAACTCTTCATATGAAAACGAAAGGCCATAAGCCCTATTATGCTACCACTTAGTAAGCTACGGGGTCTAACACCTCTGGAATACCAGGGATCTTAGCAGTCATGGTCCTCCACGTGGGAGTCCTCACCCAAAATCCCAAAAGAAGAAAGAAATGTAAATAAATTTATTGCTACATATAAATGTAAGCTTAATCAATATTGAATTATCTGAATAATATCCTATTTAAACTTGAACAGTATTCCATTGCGTATGTATAGCACATGACCTTTATCCATTCACCTGCTGATGGATACCTGTATTGATTCTATGACTTGGCTACAGTGAATAATGAACATAGAAGTGCAGATATCTTTCTGACATAACGATTCGTATATATGCTGGATCATATCATAATTCTATCTGCAGTTATGATTTGTCAATACACAGTAAAATAAAATTTTAATATTAAAGAAATGATTTGTAGTACTGACAACAATTTGAAGGGATAAGGGAGTTTTGTCAGCATTTGCAGATTTCTGTGAAATTTCTGTTGA
This sequence comes from Galago senegalensis, assembly GCA_963575145.1. Lineage (NCBI taxonomy): Eukaryota > Metazoa > Chordata > Mammalia > Primates > Galagidae > Galago > Galago senegalensis. The sequence continues at coordinate 53,327 of CAUYTI010015547.1, read as the reverse complement.
CTTTTTTAGAAACAAACTATTCCTTACTTCAGAAGCTGGAGATCATTTTCTAAACATACTCCCCTCAGACTCCTGTTCATTCCCCTCCTTCCCACATCACTGGTATCACCAGCCTGGGCTGACTGCCTCCTTCCCTGCCCTGGCAGTATGTTCTTTCTCTGTATCCTGTTCCTGCAGCTGCAGCTTAACTTTCTGAAGCACAATTGGACATGTCTTAACATTCCATAAAGGAAAAGTAAAAATTTTTCATCTATCAACAACAAAGCAATTGCCTGAAAAATCATGCAAATGTATTTCCCACACTTTCTTTGAGGATTTTTATTGTTTCATGCCTTAGATTTAAGTCTCTTATCCATTTTGAATTAATTTTTGTAAGTGGTGAGGGGTGTGGGTCCCATTTCAGTCTTCTACATGTGGATATCCAGTTATCCCAGTACCCTTTATTGAATAGGGATTCTTTTCCCCAGTGTGCGCTCTTGCTTGGTTGATCACAGATCAGATCTTAAGATCTGGCTGTAAGATGTTGGTTTTCTCTCATGGTTTTCTGTTTGGTTCCAAATGTCTAGGTCTCTATTTTTGTGCCAATACCATGCTGTTTTGATCACTGTGGGCTTGTAATATAGCCTAAAATTTGGTGAGCTGATGCTCCCAGCTTTGTTTTTATTACTAAGAATTGCCTTCGCTTTACAAGTTTTTTTAATGGTTCCATACAAAATGAAGAATTATGTTTTCCAAATCTTGAAAGTATGATGTTGGTATTTTAATGGAGATTGCACTGAAACTGTAGATTATTTTGGGAAGTATAGACATTTTAACAATGTTGATTCTTCCCAGCCATGAGCATGGTATGTTCTTCCATTTGTTAATATATTCTGCTATTTCTTTTCTTAAGATTTCATAATTTTCAAAAAAAAAAAAGATTTCATAATTTCCTTTGTAGAGGTCCTTCACCTCTTTAGTGAAGGGAAGGGGTGACAAAGGAAGGGAGAAGGGGTTTGGGGGTCCCCTCACTGAATGGGCACTGGGTGGGAGTGTTTGGCACATTTTTTGTGTGTAGGACATAACCATAAGAGGGACGCCCCTAACAAATCAAATATTTTGACCTGGTTGTTTGTACCCTCATATTAACCTGAAATAAATTCACTTTTAAATAAACAAATCATGCAAAATTTAAATTTTTAAAAATATTTCTGAGAACGTCTATAGGTTGATTAGAAAACTGATATTTTCACCGTATCTAGTATTAGAAAACTGATATTTCACCATATCTAGTATTAATGAACATAGGCCATTTCTATGTTTCCTTATTATATCACTTATAATTTTCTCTACATATATTTTGTCCATTTTGGTTCAGTTTACGCATGTATACCTTCTATGTTTTGTTGCCATTTAAAAGGGATTTTTGGTTTTTGCATTTTATAATTAGCTATTGATGTTTTATGAGAGAATTTTTGGTTTTTATATATTGAATCGCATATCCTGCCATTTTGTGGCACTTTCTTAACTAATTCTGAAATTATTGAGAATAGTTCTAATGTTTCACAATACAATCTATTTTTCTTGCTAAAGATTTTAGACAAAAGCACTAAATTAGTTATTATTTCTTTCTATTCCTTATATAGCAATTATTTTTATAAGAAATGAAAGGTGAATCTTTAAAGAAAAAACTTCTCTGGTTTAGGTTGAAATGACAGTGGTGCTTTTATCTTGAACATATTCCCATGTCTAGTACAGAATGTACACTCTAATTATCCATGCCTTGAGTAATGTGTCTAATCCTGACTAAAAGGGAGGGACGAGACAGTCTAATCCAAATAATATAAAGTGGATTTTCCACAGAAAATAGCAGCCAATTAGTCAAAACAGGGGAAGGGTGTTGGATTAATAGAATCAACAAATGTGCACTACCAAAGTATTAGAGACATGAAATAAGGCATACTATGGACGGCCACGCCAAGGAACAAAACTAACTTGGAGAATTAAATAAAATCAGATTTCTTATGTAAAACAATTAATAGTTAATATTGAAGAGACGGTATATCATCTATTTATTAAACAGACAATTAATAGATATTTTTTGAGTACCTAATGGCATCAGGAACTGCTCTGGCTGTTAATGATTAGAATACTGAGCAAGGCACAAAGAATTCTGCCTTCACAAAGCAGAACGGTGTTTTAGGGTATTTTAATACTATTTTTGGTTGCAAAAACTGGAAACCTAAATTCTACTGAAGAAAAATGAAAAATTTGTTAGTAAAGTGGGATTCTCCATAGATTCTCAGAAAAGGATGTATTGATCTTAAAAATGGAACCAAGGCCTAGATTAGCATATTATGAAACTCAAAATTCTTCTCTATTCCCCACATTCTTGCTTCTCTTAGTGGATGTTGAATTATCAATTTCCTCTTGCATACTGACTTCTGTTCTCCAATTGTGTAGCAGAAAATGGTAACCACAAACCTCTCTCCAGTTTCCTTTTGATAGTATAGGCACCCACATACTTTCAAAGTTCCAAAATTCCTAGAGAACAGAGCTTATTACTTTGAGATGCTTACCACTCAATCACTCTTCTATAATCAGAGAAAGGGACAAACTTTAGAATCACTGCAGCTATTGCTGTAAACATAGAGATGGGAGTAAGGAGAAATTACCCCCAAAGTCTTCCAAGATCACCGTCTAAAAGACATCCATTACCAAGAAAGATAAATTATTTCTTGTGATGTAATTGTGAGAAGGAAAACATGGAGTAGGAGACTTTTCCTTATTTTTCTTTAGGAAAAATGAATACCTCTCAGTTGAGGTAACATTTCTCTAAGTCTTCAAGAAATAAATAACGTATCTATGTTTTCTAGCTTGTGATGAGCCTAAAGTCTCACAGAAGAATCTGGAAATTAGAAAACTTTGTTCAGATAAAACTCCAGAATTAATTCTTCTGTAGTACAATGCTTCTCAAACATCAATGTGTGTAAAGACTTCTAGGAAGTCTTGTGAAAATGAACATTATATTTTCAAAGGCCTACAGTGGGGACTTTGAATTTCTTCGAAATCCTAGGTAGTGCTGCAAATGCTGATGGATAGATGGCACTTTGAGTTACAAGTTTTAGGGGAGCTTAAAAGAAGATTTACATTTTGGAGATCAATATGATGCTTTATACGTTCAATAACAAAGAATATTCACCATGTAGTGAGTATCGGATGAATGAATCCAGTGATAACAGAATGGAGCATAATCAGAATGAGTTCTTTTTTTGTTGAAGAAAGATGGGAAGTCAGATAATTGCACTTGGTGCTATAGCACATAAAATAGCTTTTCTTTAACATCTGTGAGACCCACTGTAAAAAGAAAGTAATTTTACACCATGTTATCTTCATATCTGATTTATGGGCATTTGGTGCTTTGCAATTATCTTCAGTGTCCTCTAGTCATCTTCAGCGAAAAAATATATAATCCTCTGGAGTTCACACAAACACCTACTGCAATTTCCCTTTAATTTTTCTTAGCTGGGTTACTGAGCATATGAAGTTTATTTGATAAGACAGACTTAAATATATACACACTTGCATTCAAAGGTCAACATTTAACAAATTGGAAAATGAGATTATAACATATTCTCTTTATATACTACGAAGTTCTCTACATAAAATAAGACTGGCAATAGAGTAATACTATACTTTAAGTCATTTTAAACTAAAAGTCAAACTAATTTATAGCTTAAATAAATATAATGGAGTAGATCTGACTTTCAGAACATAGAGCTAAAAATTTGCATGCAAGTTTTTTTTTTACTTATTAGAAAGTATTTCCAGAGGGGTCAAAACACCCCAAAAATGTGAAGGAAGGAGAAATAAGCCAGGAGAGAAGTTAAACAGTGTGAAAGTTACAATAGAGACCTCAGCAGAGTCTCAGCTCTGAAGCTAGCCTCCCAGAGATGTTTTAATTGAAGAAGAGGATGGACTTTTGTTGTCCTGGTCATTATCTGAAGGCAAGTCTCTGAATGGAATGTAGCCATGATCCACCAACTGCCAACACTCCCAGAAGTTGTGGGAATGAGTGTCTGAGTCAGACAACACAGCACCTCCCACGGGACACCTCTTGCAGCGCAAGTACACACCGTCCGTCCTCTTCTGCCCATTCAAGGTTCACCTCCATACTGCACCTCTACTGACCTGATTCCTTAACCTGGCGAGTAATCCATACACTATCCCTGAGAGTTCTGAGGAGCCCTGGCATCACGTCCTTTTCAGGCTGTGACCACTTCTTGATTACTGTATACATGGGCCAAGATAATACCAGTGAGGTCCTGGGAGATTGCCTGCATGGATGTTCCTCCTGCCCTGTTACTCTAGAATCTCCTTTACTTTATAACAGCTGCGCCACCTCCTCCTGAAAGTAAAGCTGGAAGGGACTACTCCAAGTTTCATCCTTTATTCCCTAAACCTGTATATTTAATATCTATGGGATATGACATACATTTATGGTGTATTATATACGTGTACTGTCTTCTGAAAGAAGTCATATACCTTTCAAAGTATCATCTGCAAGAGAAAACCCAGCAGTACCTTCTAAGAGTGTCGTATCACACTGTCTCCCTAGCACCTCCCGGTGGTGTAGAGTGTGTGGAAGGATGAGTGTTGCCAACGGTCGCACACCCACAGTTCTTGTCCTTTGTCGTAAAGTAGGTTCCTTTTTTGATGTGATGCTAGATAGGATCTCATACTTAAAAGTCAAACACACCATAATACCTACAGTAGTGGTTTGGCTGAGGTATTAAAGACAATAATATGTGATCATTCATGTGAAATTGAACTGCTGCCCTTGTCAGAATGGAAGTTCCATGGTGACGATTTGCCACAAAGTGGCTCCTGAGTCTGCTTTGGGAGATAGGGCAGAATTATCATCTCAGCTTTAGCCTCTGTCTGGCATATTTGGTAGCAAAGTGGTTAAATCAAAATTGTAAATGGAACCCATTATGTTCAGCAGTTTCCTGCTATTATGATTATTCTGGCCATAAGCCCATTGTGCCAGCATTTGAGAGGCAGGCTGAGGGCTACTAGCAAAGCCATTCTTCCTAGTAGCCCTAACATGTGTGACACAGACCGTCCCATTCTGGGCCCAGTTTCATTGGTCCATCAACAGCCAGAACTAATCATTTAATCTTTCTCATTCTGGGCCCATGAACAACAAACCAAATTATTTTTCACTTTCCATGTGATCTTTTCAATTCTAATCTCAGGCTACTTTTATTTCTGTACAAAGCGGAGAACCAGGTACAATTTGTAATCTCTATTCATCAGAGAATCTTCCTTTGCTGCCTTTCAGCACTAACCCCATGGTAGCAATAGCAGCCCATTTATGGCTGGGAGTTCACATATCTGGCTGACCCATCCATGAACCAAGGACAGCATTGTTCTCTTCTGTTAGCTGGTCCAGGGAGATACACCAGCACACGCAGGAGCTGAGGGAGCTGCCCTAGTACAAAAGTCGCCATGGCCTGGGGTCAGCTCTCTTGTGCCCACTACACCAAGTATAATATTTCCCCAACTCAGTGTAGATACATTAAAATAGCCTAAATTCCATACTAATGGGAATTTCAATCTACAAATTGAATAACATCAATATTCCTAGGTGATTTGTAATTTGTGACTTAACTGCATCCATCTTCTTTAATGACTAGGATTATATTATTGCATGCTTTTTTAAATTTATAGAAAAATGCCACATACATTCAGTGAAGAGGATTCCTCTTAATTCTTTTCAAAATAGAAAAAGAGAATTTAGAAATAACTATGAGATAAAGGTAACAATGCAAGTCTCTAAAACTCCACATTTGCTACTGTGAATTTTCCTGAAGTTCTTTTCACCGGAGTTTGATTTTAGGACAAATTGAAGTTTTTGAATAGCACCATCTGGTCATTTTTTAGACAGTGATATACAGTATAGAGTTGCAATGAAAAAGAAATGAAGCAACGCTAAAAAGTAAAGGCAAAATGGTTTCAATTTCCCAAGATTTCTGAATTGACAGAAGACTGATTTAGCAACTATACAAGTGAGAGCATCGTATTCTAGACCAGAACCACAATAAACCTAAAATTCATGTTTCAGTAGCAGAAGTGCAAGCGGGTACTATACTATAATTCTAAGTGCTACAAATAACATACCAGAGCCTCATGGTCTGTAAGGGGTTGTTTCACAGCATTAAAACTACTTTTCAAAAGTGTATAGGAATATCATAATTAAACTGATAAAGTAATCATTAAATTATTTACAAGTGTACACGTCCGGCTGGAGAGTTTACAGAGATGATAGAAACCAGAGATTTTAGTAACATTCATCTAAAATCTTTATATGTACGTATCAGCGAATTCAGAATGAAACAACAGCAAGCAATATAACTTGGCTGGGGGAGAAAAGGCCATATAAGATGTAATAAAACCCCTTGGAACAGGTCTGCTCACTGACGCATAAGTGGATCAGTAATTGCTTCTGGTTAAAGAATGACCTGAATGAATGAAAATTCTTGCAATAAATTAACTAAAACCTTTCTAAATAAGATGTTTTTAAAAAATGTTCTTATAGAAAACATCAAACACACAAATGTAACACTAGTAGTCTAGTGAAACTTCATTTTTCCACTATCCAATGTTCAACAATATCAACTCTTGAGCCAACTGTTTTTTTCCTCTATACGAAACTCATTTTCCCAAACCACTAACCACTAGTTATTTTAAAGCAAATGGAAAATATCACACCATTTCATAGATAAATATTTTAACATAAATCTCTACTATATAAAGCCTCGTTTTCTAAACATTAACAACTTTAGAATGCCTGAAATTTAACAATAAGCTCACATTATTATCCAATATGCAGCGTTTACATTTCCCAATTTTCATAACTTTTGTTCGCCAGTTGAAGTCCAAATAAGATGCACTGATCGATTCCACTTAGTTGATGTGTCTTTTAAGTTTGTCTTAATAAAGGTTCACTTTATATTTATTTTTTATGGCAATCTTTTATAGAAGAAATCTTGTAATTAACCCTAGATTTTATTTCCTTCAGTGGTTCTATTAAACGTATTATTCTGCCTCCAACATTTTATGTAATTGAGTCTGAGGCTGGATAAAATTTAGTTTTTGTGGTTTTTGTTTTGCAAGTTACAAGTATTTTGCTTTTCATGCTTGGTCATGCTCACTCCCATTAGAAGGTATATATTGGTTTACGCACTGTTTGTTTCTATTATCAGTCATTGTTGATCGTTTCCTAGGTCCTCTAATTAGTTAGACATTGAACAATAGTTATGTCTGAATTCTGTTATAATCTTCTTCATTTTTATCTGTTTACTTTATAATGAGAAAAATTCCTTTTACCAACTGTTTGATGAAGTACAGTGCAAATGACATAGGAAATACAATAAATGGTGTTTTCTCTCTGTTAACCAGTTTTAAAAATATGAGTCAACTGCCTCCTATCTTCCAAATATGAGACTTTTCATAATAAAAGTTTCATTATGCATGCATGAATTTAAATATATTTTGTGTCTTTTAATCCATGGCAGTATTCTTGCTGTAGACATTTAATGACCCCAACTTTGACCAGTGGGAACTACTGTGGCTTCTGTATCCTTTTGACATGACACCATAGTCTTTGATAGATGCAATTCTTGGTGATGTGATAATATACTCCAGGTTCATCTAGTACATTTCCTGCTTTGGCCTGAATCAGATATTTTAAAAAATAACTGCTATTTATATATTCTAATTTTTTAATTATTTTTAATTTTCTTTTGTACAAATGTTTTAAAAGACTATAGTGTGGTTGACAGGATTACTATCATAGCTATGAGATTCATCATTATTTCCTGGCCTCTTAAGTGGGGAGAGCTAGAATATGTACATTGTATCATCGGGACAGTATGAGTTTATTGTTTACTTTCCATTGAAATTTCCGATAAGAAAGTTTTATTTAACTTCATTGATCTTACATCTGTTCTAAACCACACACAAAATTTCTCAGAATAATAATATTAACACTATCACATCAAAATGTTTATGAAGAGTTGAACTCTTAATTTTTTCCCATGTATATTTCCACCCAGAGCTATATAGTTTATTGCTATTTTTAACAGATTAGTTCCATTCTTTTTGTGTGTATAATATTTAGGTTAATTTCTTTCATTACACTTTTAATTTGGGGAAGAGATTTTTAGTAATTTTGTTTTATAACTTTGTAAATTTTGTGGTTCAAACTCCAAGTCTATCAAAGTCTATTCAAAGGGGAAGTCTCATTTCTATGTTCCCTCCAGCTTATAGTGTTAGCCCGTTAGTAACTTTCAAATAGAATTATGATTCATCTTTTGAATTTTGAAATGTACACATATGTACTATTTAGAAAGTACTGTTTAAATATCCTAATTTCTACCTGCATACAATGTCTTTTTTTTTGCAGTTTCTGGCCAGGCTGGATTTGAACCTGTCACCTCCAGCATATGGGGCCAGCGCCCTACTCCTTTGAGCCACAGGCACAGCCTCAATGTCTTTATATAATACCTTGACTCTCTAATTCCCACTTTTTCCTTCTTGTTGTTCTTTAATAGTTAGTGCCATGAGCATTTTGATCTTAGCTGGTACCCTTTTATCTCCTTTGACTTCCTCTTCTCAATATCTGATTTCAAATAATATCCTATTACTTAAAAAAAAAAGTTCATAAATGAACATCCTCCTTTTCACAGAATGTTCTTATTCTCCCCCAGGGTTTACTAATTTTACAGTGTACACTGTGAAAATGTATAGCCAATACATTCAATAATAATTTTCTCGCAAAGCATCATTTAATCCTAAATATACAGATAAATATATTCAACATCTGGACTGGTTCTTATGTTGATGGCTCTTTGGTCATTTTGGTAGTGTGAACTCATTATTAGAGACTTCAGGAATTTTTCGTGGAAACGATGGATGGTCATACAAGATTGCTTGCGGAATCTTTTGTTTGGAATTTTGGAGTTGAAAATTCGCATTTTCTTTTTCTGAGTATCTTAAGGGATCTATTTTTGTCTAGCAAAAATTCTGCTTTCAAAATGTTTGATGACTATCTCTAATTTTTTTTCTTTGTAATTGGTCTTTTTGTCTGAATGTTCCAAATATTTTTTTTCTTCCTTTTTTCTAAGTCTAATACATTTAGATGTATTCTCATACATCTCTGGTTTGATTTTCCAAGACACATAGATATACTTACCACTTAAACTCTCTTTTAATCAGAAAGATTATCCTTGAATTATAATTTTTAATATTTACTCAGTTTCATTCTTCTGATTTTCTTCTTCAGGGAATCCTATTATTCACATGCTCAATCTTCTTTGTACAAATTCTACAGTTTTTTTACCCTCTGTCATATTCCTTTCATATCATTCATTGTTTCTTTTGATTTTTAAAATATTTATCTTTTATTATAATTCTTATTATTTGATATAATTTATGTATTCTCATGGATCTTATGTTTCTTTCATTTTTGAAATGCTTTTCATTGTGATTTTAATTATTTGACTTGTCACTTTGCTTTTTAAAATTCCCATTTTTCTAATAATCTACCTTTAAAATTTCTAATTGCTTTTTTATAGCTCTTGTCCAAATTTCTTCACTTCATTCTGAAATAATGGCCTATATATTTTTTGCATGATGTTATTTTTATTTTTTCCCCTTTTCCTTTCAATTAATTTGTAAAAATAAAATTTAACCAAGACACTTTTTTATTGCTATTTTTAAGTAAAATGAGTTTTCCTGTATTTTTCAGAGGGAGACAGGCCGGATAGTATTCTGTTACCTTAGTGAAGCAGTCCCTATCATGTCTGTGTTCTTTCCGAGTTCTCATCTCATCTTTATCTGGTAGTCTATTTCTTTGCTTCTATTATTTCTGTGCTGTTGAATTAATTTTCTTTTCTCAACACTTTATCCTCACATGGGCTTTCTACTAGAAAGGAGCTTTTCATGTGTTCATTTCAAGGGTTCACAAGGCTCAGACTTCTTCCAGACGCTTTGGACATTGTGATAATCCCCTAAAGTGGCCTGATAATTGGAGGCTGTATCTCCCTAACAGTTATGCTGCAGTTCTCAGGGTGATCGGGCATGCCTTTCCCTGAGTTCCTGATGGAAACTTTGGGGCTTTCCTGTTCTGAGGGTCTCTACTTCCTCCACACATACTCCCCATGAGTCTAGTTGTCAGTGCTTCATCCCCACCTGCTTAGATTTTGGTACCACTTAGCTTTGCTGTATCTGTTTTTCCTGAGATTTACTATCCTAGTTGCTAAGTGTGTTTTTTTACAGAAATTAGGGGAAACTTACTGCTGCCACAATTTCTTCTCAAACTCAGCAGAAATGTCTTAATAAATATTATTGATTAATTAATATTACTGTTTCAAAGTAATAATTTAATTAATTAAAGTCTCAAAGTTATATAATAAATTGCCAATGTACTGTATGTGTAGAGCAAGAGTTGGAAAAATGAAGGCATTCAATCGAAATTAGTAGCAATCGATTATTCACATGTTTAAAAGTGATGGCTCTGGTCCTATGAAATGATAACCCCAGAAGAGTGTATTATTTTGCACACACACATGCACATACAATCTTGCTAGATAAGTGAGCAATGGCAGGAAAAACCCTAAGTTTTAAAAACTAAAATAAATAAATTAAATAAAGGAAATAAGTAGGCAAATAGTACCTCCTCATATCTAAATAGAAAAATAAATGGCTACTGGAAATGAAAGAATAAAAGATTAAATAATCTTATAGCAGGCTGTCTCAGATAAAAATGATATATCTAAAGAATTGTTAGGAACCTCAAAGATTTAACCTAAAGCTCCACCTTATATGTAAGGCTTTTCTTAAGTTCATCCAGTGAATACATTATGTTCATTCCACAGTTTAGCATTCTTGTATATTGCAATAAATATAAAATTAAAATATTTCTTTAATGATACAGGAACCCATAAGGATCTATACCTAACCACACCCCAAACAAATATTAACAAAATGTTTTAATTAATTTCATAATTTCATACAATTGCAACATACTACATTTTTGTGATTTAATATTATTTTAACCCATCAGCTTCCAATATTCTTTTCCTTTTCTATTATTTTCAGTTGCCAAATATTGGGAATCTAAATGTGAGCTGAAATTTGGTAAAGGGTAAAACCAGGGCTGAGAAAAATAGACTATGTGCACATCATCGGAAGGGAAAACTGGAAAATGGTACAAGATTTTCTGACCCTCAACATCCTTAACTGTTCTCAACTACTTTGCAAAATAGTTAAATAAATTTTATATTCCTAATATATTGATTTTTCTGAATTAAAGTCACTGTCTCAAAGTTAATACACACTGTGGAGTCAGTCCTTCCAGGGGAGATGATGGAAAATGGTACCTAGTATTGGAGATGGCCTTGGAAATCAAGTTGTCTTTCAAATGTTACTAGCACTGTCTTTTTTCACAAATAAAAATGTCCTGGGAGCCTTAGTAAATCAGAAGAGAGCATAACTGTGTTGTGTAAGTTTGAGAGGAATGACTGGAAATCCCCAAATTGGATCTCACTCAGCACCTGTGGGAAACATCTGGATGATTCTGGAATGCATATTGTGGCTTTTCATATCTGGAAAGCACACACTTCATTCAACTACTTCATTGTATGACTGAGGAAGGGGAAGTTAAATTATTTCCCTAAGTAGAACACTTAATTAGTAGCAGAGCTGACATTATCATAAGTGACTGGAGTCCGATGACTGTGGCATTTGCATGATACACGATACTCTGAACTTTCCCAGGAAATCTATTAAACAATTTTACTTTTATTTTTCCATTTTGCTTATATAACTATGTCTCAGTTTGACTGATAGTTCGGTGTTAATTAAAGTGTTATAAAACTGAATTATTTCAATGAACGAGGAGAGCTGACAGTTTGTAAAAGACCTTAACTAAATATTTGTGAATTAAAGAATTTTCCTATTTCTAAGCCATATAGTCGTCTCTATGTTTTATAAACTCTGACTGATTTTATATACGTAAAACTTACAATCCTGCCTGTGGACAAACAGGAAATGCATTTGGGGGAAGTGCAAGAGGGGAGGAAAAAGAACTGTGGGGAACAGATATTTTTGATAGTAAGGAAAAGCTGCTGAGAAAGTAAAATAATTTAAAATCCTGAGAGTCATCTCTTCCTAGTTCATATTTTCATTCCCACCTGAACAGTTTATTACTTCCGTTGCCAAATGACATATATTTTTATGGCAAGCCCAGGGATGGTAGTAACCTCTAATTGTATTTATATTTAATGTAAAGCCAAGAAAAAAATGTTAGCCTTCAATATACTTCAAAAAAATATAAACTTCTCAGAAAATAAAATATATAGCACTAATATTCCATTTTTTTTCTTTCTTTAGGCATTTTTTTCCTTTGAGGAGATGGGCAAAAAAGTCTATTACTTTGCCAGCTAAGGAGGAAAATGGCAGATTATGACCTCAGAATCCAAATTTCTGTTCTGATCTCACAATCCCATTTGAGGGGAAAACAATTTTGTGGCCTCTGTCCAGATTCATCCCATCTTTGGCTGCAACAGTCTCATGACCTGCCCTAAGATCAATCTCATTTTTGGCTAAGAACACCTCATTTGACCTCCACACATCCCATTTTCAGCTAAGATCCTGTGACCTCCACCCACATGATCCCCTTGAGCTCTCTCCTGCAACACAAAGAACAGAGACATTCCCTGCCCCTCATGACCACTAGGTAGAGGCAGGCAAGTTTCTTTTCCCAAAATGTAGGAGACGCCAACATCGGAGCAAGATGATCTACAGCTGAAGCGGTGACCGCTGGCCATTCCTCCACAGGAGTTCCTTGTGGGAGGAGCCCGTGACCTCAGCACGTAGTGTTGTTAATTTCTCACCTCACCTGTATCATCCCCTTTCGATAAAAGGCTGGTGCCAAGGTTGCTCAGGGCTACCCAGAAAGTAAGGGCTAGCCCGCCTTCCACAAGCTTGTACTTCTAATCCACTTCTCACCTGATTTCTTCCTGCGCTAACTGAGACCAGGGCCACAGGAGCCTGACAGGTCGGGACAAATGGGGAATAAAAGAAAATAAAAATCAAAGACTATATGATTCTATCAATTGATGCAGAAAAAGCTTTTGTTAATATTCAGCATCTGTTCACAATCAGAACACTTAAGAAAATGGTGTAGACAGGTCATTTCTTAAACTGGTAGAGGCCATCTACTGCAAACCCACAGTCAATATCATATTGAATGGAGTAAAATTGAAAACATTTCCACTCAGATCTGGAACTAGACAAGGATGCCCATTGTCACCACTATTATGGAAGTCCTAGCCATTACAATCAGGTAAGAGAAGGGGATAAAGTGTATTCAATTTGGGTCAGAGGAGATTGAATTCTTACTATTTGCAGATGATATGATCTTATACCTGGAAAATCTCAGGGACTCAACTGAAAGCTCTTAGAAATGATCAAAGAATATAGCAGTGTATCAGGATACAAAATCAATACTTACAAATCAGTAGCCTTTATACATCCCAACAATAGTGAAGCCAAAAATATAGTCAAGGACTCTATTCCTTTTACAGTTTTGCCAAAGAAGATGTAATACCTGGAAATTTATCTAACAAAGGATGTGAAAAATCTCTGTTAAAAGAATTATGAAACTCTCAGAAAAGAACTAGCTGAAGATGTTAACAAATGGAAAAACATACCATGCCCATGGATGGGAAGAATCAACATTGTTAAAATGACCATACCATCCAAAGCAATCTACAGATATAATGCTATCCCTATCAAAGCACCAATGTCATACTTTAATGAACTTGAAAATATAGTACTTTGTTTTATATGGAATCAGAAAAAAATCTTGAAAATCCAACACATTACTTAGAAATAAAAACAAATCAAGAGGCATCATGTTACCAGACTTCAGGTTATACTACAAATCTATTATGATCAAAAAAGCATAGTTCTGACACAAAAATAAGGATATACGTATATGGAACAGAATAGAGAATTTAGAGATACCCCAGCCACATATCATCATTTGATCTTTGATAAGCCTAACAAAAACATACCTTGGGGAAAAGATTCCCTATTTAACAAATGATGTTTGGAGAACTAGATAGCGACCTGTAAAAGACTGAAAGTGAACCTCACCTTTCACCACTAAAAGAAACTGATTCTCACTTGATGAAATATTTAAACTTAAGACATGAGACTATAAAAATACCAAAAGAGCATGCAGGGAAAATGCATGAAGATATTGGCCTGGGAAAATATTTTATCAGGAGGACCCACCTGGCAATTGAAGCAACACCAAAAATATATTACTGGGAACTGATCAAGTTGGAAAGTTTCTACCCTGCTAAAGGAACGGTAAGTAAAGCAGGCAGCCTTCAGAATGGGACAAGGTATTTGCAAATTATTTTTCTGGCAAATGTCTGGTAACCTGAATCTACAGAGGACTCAGATTAATCAATAAGAAAAAAACAAACAATCCCATTTCTTTGTAGGAAAGAGACTTGAACAATAAATTCTTTGAGGATGACAGGTAAATGGCCAAGAAACATATGAAAAAATGCTTATCATCCTTAATCATCAGAGAAATGCAGATCAAAACCACTTTGAGATATGACCTCACTCCAGTAAGATTAGCCCACATTACAAAATCCCAAAACTTTAGATGTTTGCGTGGATGTGGTGAGAAGGGAACGCTTCTGCACTGCTGGTGGGATTCTAAACTAATACAGCCTTTTTGGAAAGAAGTATGGAGAATTCTTAAGGAACTAAAACTTGACCTGCCATTTGATCCTGCAATTCCATTACTAGTAATCTACCCAAGTGAACAAAAATCATTTTACAACAAAGACATTTGCATTAGAGTGTTTATTGCTTCCCAATTTATAATTTCCATATTGTGGAAGCATCCAAATGCCCATCAACAGTGAATGGGTTAACAAATTGTGGCATATGTACACCATGGAATAGTATGCAGCCATAAAATAAGATGGAGACTTTACATCTTTTATGTTTATCTGGATGGAGGTGGAACACATTCTTCTTAGTAAAGTATCTCAAGAATGGAGAAAAGCTATTCAATGTACTCAATGCTATTATGAAACTAATATATAATCACTTACACATTCATACAAATGATAAAACACAAATATAGTCTGGCAAGGAAGGGAGAGGAAGGAGAGGGGAGGAGAGGTGGGAGGGTGAATGGAGGGAGAGCATTTGGTGATCTCACCTAATGTGCACAATGCAAATGCACATTTCAAAACACTGAGAGTATATTATAAATGTCTTACCACAAATATAAGTAAGTGAATTGATGGTTATGTTTATCAGTTTCATTTAAGCATTCCACATTATATGTCAAATCATCACATTTCATCCCATAAATGTATACAGTTATGATTTAATAAAAATTAAGTTTAAAAGAGAAGAGAAAACTGAACAATAATCCAAGAAATTCTAAATAAGAGAAGAGAAAACTGAACAATAATCCAAGAAATTCTAAATACTGGTTTGTATGATTTCACTTTATTTTATTAACCAACATAAATAATACAATAGCTTCTCCAAGGCCCATATATTATATACCATTTTGCCAAAGGGAGACTTAGTGTCTTGGGGGTTAGGACTGCTTTGAGAACCTGAGAGCAGCTTTGGTGTCTGCATAGAAACCAAACTCAGAGAAAATGCATGGTAAGTACATATACACAATATGCACCATTTCATTTCATATTTTTAGATAGCCCCAAAACATACACAACAACAACTGCACTTGAGTTTATATACTCTGGTTTAGAACTCTTGTTTTATACTTTACAGGAAGAGTTCTCAAATATTTAAATAAAATTTACATCTCAGTCAGGGAGATGAAGGACAAGCGTAACAACCTCCCTCACTCACACAGCTCATACTAGGGAGGTTAGTTAGACGCTCAACACATCACACTGTGTTTTCATCTCAGTTGTTTATGCCATTCCTTTGATAGATGATAGCTGGTGAGAATAAGTGGGAGATTGTACAGAACACATTTTTTATCTAATTGTAAATTAAACTAAGGTCACAGAGATGAAAGGGCACCTCTTTAAGCCAGCTCTGCCCCAAATGACAGGATGAGCTTTTAAGAGTGTAAATTGGGCACATGCAGGGAGCCAACAAGAGCACTGCCTCGTGTGGGAGCTCACGTCCTGATGTTCTTCAAATATTCATCTGCTTCCCACGTTGAAACATCAATTAACCATAAGTCAGCTTCACAATCCCATTACACTCTTGTTCATTTGGCTACAAGTGGGTCTCTCTCATTCAGGAGGCAATCAATGAAAGATAGATTTGCCAGGCTTAATTGAATCTTCCATATTCAAGACTGCCTTCCCCATTTTATAAGAAAAAAGATATTTAAACAAGCTCTTGTCTCCTAAATGTCACAATCTCTTAGCTGGGCTTGCAAAATTGTTCAGGCCATTAATGCCTCCCTTGTGTCATATCCAGTACTGTAGTTTATCTCCTCTACTAAGCTTTGAGAATCACAATGGCCCAAAGCATATCTTTTTTTATAAGCTTCAGATTATTAAGAAGGTACATAAGATTGGGTTACATAGTTTGCTTATGTAAGGTTAAAATGGAGATTACTAATGTGTCCTTCACCCAGAAAGTGTGCAACATGCCCTGCTATGTACCCACTGGTGAGAATTTACCTGTTCCATTGAGTAAATCTCTTATATGCACATAAAGGTGTTAATTCCCTAATTCTAGCTTAGTACTGAATGCCTGTGATGTCCATTTTCCCATTTTTGAAAAACTTTGCTCAGGAAAGTGTTCTCCAATTCCATCCAGGTATTTATAAAAGATAATAGATCTCCATAGTCTTTCGTGGTTGAATAATATTCATATATGTATATCCAAATTTATTAATCCATTAATGTATTGATGGGTACTTGGCTTGTCTCCCTAACTTTGCAATTGTGAGTTGTGCTCCTATAAACTTTTGAGCGCAAGTGTCTTTATGATAAATCACATCTTATTCATCTTTGTTACACTAAGCATTTTGTCCCTCAACAAATTCTTACTGAGTATGGACTTTGTGGAAAGTCTATGTGATGGGGAGATAGTGGGAAGTAAAACAAAGTCTTTGCCTTTGTGGTACTTCATTCTAGGAAGAGAGAGAGGCAAGACACAGAAGTATGTGCATAACATAATGCCATGTAATGATAATTGCTATGAAGTCAGGAGATAGATTTGGGAATGGCTTGTATTTCTGGTAGGTGTTCATGCAACTCTCTTCCCTGGTCTTATTGGAGCAAAGATCAGAATGAAAGGAAGGAATAGCAGTTGGATAGCTTCAGGGAGAACACTCTAGCAAGTGGGAGCAAGGACAGTTGCTGGTGTGCTGGTATGCTTGACAGAAGAAAAGAGGCACAGGGGCCGGCTCATGGTGAATGCTCAACAGATGTGAAAAGAACTAGCGCCTAAAACAGCACTTGCCACATAGCAAGGCTGCATTGTATACCTGTTGTATGGATTCATTTGTATTACCTTTAAGTCTGAGTGTACTCTAAATATCCATAAATGTCATCTGTCTTCTTTCTGAATGCCTCAGTAACCCGAAGGGAGCTAAAATTGGTCAGTAGGTTCTATGTGCCGAATCTTGACCTTACATATTATTTGTTCATTTTCTTTTTCACTCCCATGATAAGCCTGTTAAGTGGGTCTGATTATTCCCATTTTCTAGACAAAGAACCTATAGTGATAGAAAGAATTGTCCATGCCCATTCATTTCATCAAGCTATAAGAACTGGGAGTTCAGATTGTGTTTGAAGCCAGTGCTTTATTCACTCACTACAGTCTGAAGCAGGGGTCCTCAAACTTTTTAAACAGGGGGTCAGTTCACTGTCCCTCAGACCGTTGGAGGGCCGGACTGCGGGCCCCAGGAAGAGTTGGCTGCTAAGCAGGACAGGCAGCAGTGGCAAAAACACCTAGTGGGCCTGATAAATGTCCCAGGAAGGCCACATTTGGCCTGTGGGCCATAGTTTGAGGATGCCTGGTTTAAAGGGACTGAGGTGGAGGAACTTCTCTCCTGATATTAGAGGTTAAGAAAGGGAGTAGAATCAGTCAAGTATAGGAAAGATTATGCAAAATTCTATCTACTTTGTATTGTGACCATTGACCATCAAAGTATCTTGCAGGAAATTTATACAAAATACAGGGGAGTTTCTGAAAATAATTCCAAAGTAGGGGCCCCACAGCGGAAATCAGAGGAGTGATAAAGCTCCTGCACACCTCCCAGGCACCTGGAGAGGCAAGGAGGAGTTAGCAGAATCCAGTGAGACCCTTGAGGATTTAACCAGCATTACAGTTCGCAACAATGAGAGAGAGGTCATCAGATGGAGTTTACTATGGACCCTCCCTGGATTGCCCAGAGCTTTCCCACATCTATTACCGAAAGTCCTGCATAGGTAGAAATATCCTAGTCTCTCTGAAACCAGGAAGCTTAGTGAACCTCATTGCTCACTCTTATGTAGAAAACGACTGTAACCAGTGCTAACCTGCAGCTCAGCAGAGATGGGAATGTGGAGGTGGGAGGGATAAGGTGGAAGAAAGCCCCTTGCCTTCAGTGGGTGTCAAAACCAGCAGGAAACTGAAGGCAAGGGTGTCTATCTACGAGCCAGTCTGCATGCTCTGTAAAGCTCAGCCTCTGGGGCTCACACGCAGGGCAGAGAAAGACAGAGAAAAAACGTGGGAAGTCAAGTGGAAAATATTTCCAGGAGTGAAGTGAGAACCAGGCCATGTGCTAGTGTGCTGGGCCTCAGGGTACAGTGGTTGCCTGTCCCCCTCATTAGCATGACACTCACGTCTCACTCCCTGTGCACGCTCTGGTGACAGTCACAGGACCCCCCTGATGTCCTCCCTCCTACCTGTACTTGTTGACTCTATGGTCTTGCTCTTTCTGTTCCTATATGGTCTTTCTCACCTCCGTCTGCAGAGACTATGACCCAATCTCACAGCCTTCAACCCTTGACATGTCTGTCTTTCCCCCATTCTCCCACCACAGTGCATACCATGAAGGCTGCCATCACTTACCTGCCTTGTCATGTGGCTCTGAGTATCTCCCTGAATCTCCTCTGCTTCTATGGGGATGGTGAAACCCTAGATGGCAGTGGCCACGTCTTACTTGTTTTTCTCCTCCCCGCCTGAACCTAGTGTGTACTCTGTTACAAGATGTGTGTATTCAGTCAACTCTTATTCTGGGTAGGACTGAACTGAAAACACATCCATCAGCCTGAAACAAGTCTCCTAAACAGCCTGAGAAATGTAAGGGGAAGGGAAATACAGGTTTCTCCCCAGAACTCCTTACAAGTCTACTCTTGTGAAGTACAGAGCTCCCTTACCTGTCTATTCTTGTAGGAAATGGATTCTGCTGAACGATGACAATTCGGCAGCATGACTTTTTCAAACTTAGATCCAGTGTGGGGTTCAGGGACAAACGCTGGGTCTTGCTAACCCTGATACACTTATGGAAGGATTGTGCAGCTTTTCCAGAAAGAAAAGAGAGTTATACTATAGTCAAGAGTATACCTGGGTAGATTAAAGGGAGGAAATCCTATGCTCCATGATTTTTAGAAAATATGTACTTTAGAGACATTAAATCAAGCCGAATTTCCTTGCTCTTTGCTTAATATTTTAAGAGGATATCAGCTGTTAACATGTGCATCCTTTCTACAGCACCCCCTGCACATGTGCCAGGGTCCCAGTGACTTGTGAGGAAGGAGAATGAAAAAGTATCTGGGGTCAAGAGAGGAGGACACAGTCCAGCCTCGCCACCTGCAATTCACCTCTCGGCTTCTTCTGGAGTCAAGAGAGGAGGACACAGTCCAGCCTCGCCACCTGCAATTCACCTCTCGGCTTCTTTGTACATTATGTAGTTGGAACAATGAGTACCTTGCTTCTCACGGCTGTTTAGAAAATTACATGCTGCAGCCTAAAATTAAATAATATTACATTTTTTGAACAACTGAATGACTCTCTGTATATGCAAAGTTTCTTGTCAAAGACAATGGTGCCAGTTCTGTGCATCGATTATAGCTTATAGCATGAAGGGAACTTTTGTGTATGATGGAATCATAGAAATCACTAAAAACACATTATTCCTGGAAAATTTTGTGGAGCAAAAGTCATAAGATCGTCATTCTTCCTTTCCACATATTAACTCTGGGGTTGGATAAATATCCTCAGTTGAGTCTTAACACCACCATTTCTAAAGGAGAGATGAGGAAACTCACTCTACCTATCCAAGGTAAGGATCAAATAAAATGGCAAATACAGGACTTAGAATGTAGTCAGCATTTAATAAAGTAATTATGTTTATTCACTTGTGATATTTTAATTTTATCCATCAGAGACACACAGCATTTGCTATAGGCAGTGTAGAAATTGCCTATGGGCTGTCACATCTGCTAATGCTGCGCGGGTACCTCACAGCAAAGGCACAGACCTGGGTTGTTCTAATAGCCTAGTCTCCATCTAGAGGGGAGTTCCTGACAGAGAGTTGCCCGGATTGTGCCAGAATTCCTACAACACCGCATTTTATAATCAGCAAAACTTCCACATGTGTTACCTTTATAGCTTGGAGCAGATCGGTAGCCTTTTCCTGTAAGGGGGCGTTCAGTAAGGATTTTCAGATTTTCAGGCCATGTTATAATTAGTCAACTTTGTTGTTATAGCTGGAAAGTAATTATAGACAATGTGTAAATGAGGGTGCATCACCGTGTTAAAGTAAGACTCATATACAAAAGAAGGTGGGTGGCTACATTGGACCTATAGAATAGTTTGTCACCCCCTGGCATGAATGACATGTGACTTCCTACAAACCAGAGAAGGGGGTAGTATCACAACCTGCCAAGACAAGAAATAGACAAGGAACCGAGAAAATAACTGCAAAGGTGTCTGTTCACAGGGCAGAGCGTTTCCCATCAGTGACCCAAGAAGCCCGGTGTTATCCACAAAGAGGCATCTCCCCTGGTTCTTCCGTTATGAGTAAATGGTACTGAGCACATTGGATACTTGTTTTTCCATTCTTGTGATATTTGACTAAGAAGAATGTGTTTCAAACAGGTAAAGACAAAAAAAAAAGATGTAAAATCCCCAACTTTTTAAAATATGAAACCAATATATAAACACCACAAACCCACAGGAAAGAAAAACACAAGTATATCTTAGGGAGGGGGAGGGGAGAAGGGAAAGTGGAGGAAAAGGGTGATCGGCACATTCTCACCGAGGTGCACAAAGTAAGGGCCCACGCCCTGGGTGAAGGGCTCATCTCCAACTTGAACTTTACCTTGGAAATGAAAACAAGGTAATTTAAACATTTGTACCCTCACATTGATCTGAAATAAAAAAGAAGCTCAGGGAAAAATAAAAGTAAATTGTGAAGTACTAAAGGTAGGTACAGAAGATGTACAGTCCATTTGCTAAACTATTTTTTTTCTTTTGGTGAAGGCTCACCATTCCAAGAGTGAACCCCAGGGAACAGAGAACCTTGCATAAGAGCTGTTTTAAGCTTCAGGTGAAACAACCTGGATGAGGAAGGATGAGGGGGTGGCGCCTGTACCTCAAAGGAGTAGGGTGCCAGCCCTATATGCCGGAGGTGGCAGGTTCAAACCCAGCCCTGGCCAAAAACTGCAAAAAAAAAAAGAAGAGGAAGGATGAGATTACCCAAGGGAAGGGAAAAGAACATGAGAAGTAGCCTACACCAGAGCAAAGTAGGAAACTATTTTGTGCAGTTGTGGCCAACAGCTGGTTAATACCCAGCACCACACACCGGTCCTCACACAGAGGTGCCCAATGAAGTCTCTGGGTTCAAATCACACCTTTGCCACTGAACAGCCATATCATTGTGCATAAGTTTTTCGAATTCCCTGCATCTTAATGCTTTTGTCTATAAAATATGTACAAAATTATATCTTCCTTATAAGTTTCGAGTGGGAATTAAATTAGGAAAGCATGTGTAAAATATTAAGTGTAATATCTAGCTTATGTTAAACATTTATTAATATTATTCATTGCATCAGTGAGTAAGTGGCTTATTGAATGACTGAGTAATGTACAGAATGATTTAATATTTCAGTGAGGAGGGTTTGAACCCACCCCAAGGAGCACCAGGCCCAGACCTGTGTTGGGTGCTGCTCTGGGAACAAATCCCTCTGGCTCTGTGCACTTTTCATTGTTTTGCAAGCTGACAATTCTCCTTCTGCTTGTACAGAGAAAAATCTAATTTATCAGATTTACATTCACTCATTTACAGTCATATTCATCTTTGCCTTCCTGAAACTATGTTCAGGTGACTTTGATTAGAACCTAAGGCATTTCCAAATCTCTCAATCACCTATTACAGACAGATGCTGCATTTATTTCTACTGGTAATTAATCTCATCCACTAAGAATACTCCTAGATCTCAGAGAACAGTATTATTATCTGTGTTCATTTCATTATTTTTTGTAGCTCCTAACTCACCCATTGTGAACCACCTGTACTACACCGAGCTGCTCCCTGTCACAGCCACCTGTTGTGGGGAGAACAGACAAAACATGATTTGAAAGGACTTGGACTCAAAGAGTCCATCTGGAAATGACTTAGTTGCAGCAAAGAAAGGTGCACAGAAGAGGTGATGTGTCAGCAACATTTAGAAAGGTGATCATGAGGGCGTGATGAAGAAGGGACTTGGAAAATATTAAAGGCAGAGGGAGCAGTGGTCGTGAAGGAACGGGGACTCAGGGTCTGCAGGTCAAAGCAGTCATTTCACGAGTATAGATTACTTGTATTACTTGTATGGGAAAGGGAGTGACCCTCACTTATGATGGCTTCCAAATATCAGAATGAATATATCAAGGTGACATCTTTTGAATAGCAGAGATAATTATCTCGTTTGCAAAAAAAAAGTTGATCTAATTTTTCTCCTTTAAAACCTCCTCCTTCAAGTTACTTGAAATTACTTCCTAGAAATTGGACCACAGATATTTGAATGAAAGCACCCTGCTTTTATCAAAGCATTCTTCTGTCTCTTTTCTATTTTTACTTTACGATAATTATACCCTCTGGGTCAGCAGACCAGTGAAGAGTTTTGCAAAGACACATTAAGCTGGCTCCACTTGCCTCTTGTCTCCATATAGACAAAGAACCTGGTTGGTATGGCTTGAATTCTGTGAGGGCACACATGATTTAAGAGACGTCAGGGACTTGTCCTTCTTATATGGCAAGTATTTCTGGATTCTACCACTTGAATTCATAGCAGAATCCAACTCTTACTATAATGCTTAAAGTACATGTTTCTTCGACTCAATCCTTTCATAACATTTTGGAATTGGAGTGGGTAGGAGATCAGGAATACAGACATATTTTATGGAAGCCACAAACTTAACTTGGAGACACAGATAAATGGTATAGAATAGGTTTTCTTCCCCAATCTGCTTATTTTCAAAACTAAACTCTTCATTTGGGGATTGTACGTTTTTGATATTACAATAACTAATTTTTATTTTCTCTTATGTTGTACTGTAGTTTAAATGAGTTGCCATTGCCATTGTATACATTTTTGTTTGAGGTGCAAAAATTATTTATCTTAGTCTCAGTAGAGAAAAAAGTATTCCTAGGCAGGTGCAACAAGATTGTCTAGGTTTATAAAATGGAAAGGGAGATAAGTATTTGGAACATAGAAGCTCTTTTGCCCTTAAAAATATTTTTTATGGAAAATGGCCTTTTACCTAAATGACACTATTAGACTTTTCTGTGTTTCAATAAAATGGGTATAATATAATCTGTGATGGTTAATTGTATGTGTCAACTTGGCTAAGGGATGCTCAGCTAGCTAGTAAAACATGATTTCTGGGTGAGTCTGTGAGCATGCTTCTGGAGGAGGTTAACATTCAAAATGGTAGACTGAGTAAGAACATTTTCTTCACCAATGCCAGTGGACATCACCAGATCTGTTGAGGGCCTGGATGGAACAAGTGTTGAAGAAGAGCAAACTTGCTTTCTCCATCTGAGCTGGGGCAAACATCGTCTTCTGCCCTTGGGTGTTGGTGCTCCTGGTCCTGAGGCTTTCAGATTAGGGCTGGAACTCACACCATTGCTGGTCTTCAGGCCTGGACAGAATTAGACCTCTGGCCTTCCTGTGTCTCTAGCTCACAGATGGCAGATGATGGGATTTCTCAGATTCTATAATACACAAGTGGACTCCTCAGTATACACCTCTTTCTATCAGTCTATTCACTATCTATATAAATTTACCTGTATCTTTACCTATCTATCTGTTAGTGTAGCCAACTCTTCGTGGTTTCTCTGGAGAACCCTGACTGAGACGTTTTAATAGCAAGAGTGTTTCTAGAGGAATAGAATTTTAAGGATAAATTATCTGAATTTGCTGTGGAGTTTTTGGAATTGGTTATCTAATCTGGTTAGGATTTAACGGTTGCCTATGATTCCATTTCCAGTGATAAAGAGGATACCAAGAGTCCATGATTGAGTTGCTTACAGGAAGAGGCAGGACGCGTGCTCTGGGGCTCCTGGTTGATGACTCATATGAAGCGAGGTGCAAGGTGACACTGTATGAAATGCTTTCAAACATTAACAGCTGTCATGATGGCATTTACTTGATCCGCATGTCATTGAATAAAGTAGTAAAAGGAAAGAATGATTTGGAACTTCTGGCTCAAGGGTTTCCAACAGAAATGAGAAAGGTAATATTTATTATAAAGTGGCACAGAAGTTGGCTAAATTGTGATCAGGTTCTACTGTTTTATGGAAGGTATGAAATTGGATGTTTAACTGATTCTATTTCTAAGTAAACTGTTGAAAATGAAGCTCTGGTCCTCTTGACTGCCTGTTGCAAACTATAAAAATGGAAAAATTATTTAAAGATGGAATGTCTAAACAAACAATAAGCAGAACTTAAAAGATTTACAAAATTCTCTACCTATCCATATTGCAAAACATGAAAACACAAAGGTTGTGCTCAAGTAACTATTTGTTAGTATTTATTTGTTCATTTATTTTGGCAGGGACTGGGTTTGAACCCACCACCTCTGGCATATGGGGCCAGCACCCTACTCACTGAGCCACAGGCACCACCCCTCAAGTAACTATTTGTTAGAGAGAGAGATGTGGGTGTGAACCATGGACTTAGGCAATTCAGAAAAGATACTGCCAGTTTTAACAAAAGGCGAGGACAGTGAAAGAAAATAAAAGAAGGCTGTCAGACTTCTTGGCTTTGACAGGCTAGGACCATAGAGCTATTCAGTTGATAATCAGGTATTCCTCAAGATAAGGGAATAACAATGCTGAAAGTGATTCAGACACCATCAGGACCACCTCCTCAGTTTCAAAAGCATCACTTGGGTTTCAATATTCCAAGAGCTGTGAGGATGGGACCAGTCAGAGACATGGACATGTAACCTCTATTGGGCAGAGCTGGGTGGACAGAACCTCCAACCTGGAGGACCTAGAGGGCTGAAGCCCACCCCAGTGGGTCTGACAGGCAGTTCCTCCCTCCATTTCAGCAGGCGTGGGGTGCAGCACGGCCCCCAAAAGCATTTTCCTTGAGCCTTACAATCATGGAGTTTGCTTATAGTTTGGGTTCATTTGGAACCTGATACTTCTTTCTTTGTCTTATTTCTCTCTCTTAGAATGACAATGTTTATCCTCTGCCTGTGCTTGTTAGACCAGTGTATCTTGGAAATCTGTATTTTATTTGGTTTTACAGGTTCAAGGTGGAGAGCTATTCACCTCAAGGTAAATTAGACCTCAAGTCTCACCCATGTCTGATTTAAGTGATATCAAGATGAGACTTTGGACTTGAGACTTTTGATTTGACGCTAGAAAATATCAAGTATTTTAGGGCATGTTGAAAGAGGATGAATATATTTTGCATGTGAAAAGGACATAATTTGGGGGGAGCAGGGGTAGAATATTTAGACTAAATGTTTGTGCCTTCCCCTACCACCTGCAAATTTTAGAGTGTGTCTCCAAAGTAGTCTGGGTCAGAGTTTTCTAAGGAGTCTTGCTCTTGCGCCCCACCTCTCACCTGTAATAATTGTCTCCCTGCTGCCATTCCTACCAGCCCCTGATTAGTTCTTCACAAAGGACTTATTAAATAGCATCTCCTCAAAGGCTTACTCAGCACCATAAGGACTAAAGCACAAACTGCCTATCACAGTCCACATAATACTCCAATACTTGGCCTCTCCCGAGGTTTCCACATCACATCTCTCCGCTGTCAGAGTTGTCTTCCGGGCCATGGACACATCAGTCTATTGAATACACCACTCCCAGTTCCCACCCCGGGGTCTTTGGACTTGATCTTCCCTCTACTTGGAACGCTCTTCCCTCTCACTGTCACAGCCTCCTTCCTTCAAAAACCCTCTCTGGACCCTGCAGTGCTTTCTCTCCGCTTTCAGTCACTCTTACCACACGGAACATGCCTGTCTTTATTGTATCTATCAGGGTCCAACATGACTTACCTTACGCATTTTTTTCTCCCTTTCTTTTTAATTTATTTTCTTTTTTCTCTTTCTTTTTAATTTTTTAAGACAGAGCCTCACACTTTTGCCCTGGGTAGAGTGCCATGTGTCTTGGATCACAGAACCTCAATCTCTTGGGTTCAAGAGATCCTCTTACCTCAGCCTCTCAAGTGGGTGGGACTACAGGCGCCCACCACAATGCCCAGCCGATTTTTCCCAGAGTGCTAGGATTATAGGCATCAGCCACCATTCTCAGCCTTATTGTTTTATTTTTTTAAACTTCAGATTAATATGAGGGCATGAATGATTGGGTTCCATTGTAGTTTCTTTTTTATTTTATTTTTTGAGACAGAGCCTCAAGCTGTCTCCCTGGGTAGAGTGCCGTGGCACTACAGCTCACAGCAACCTCCAACTCCTGGGCTCAAGTGAGTCTCTTGCCTCTGCCTCCCAAGTAGCTGGGACCACAGGCGCCTGCCACAACGCCCGGCTATTTTTTGGTTGCAGCTGTCATTGTTGTTTGGCAGGTCCGGGCTGCGGATTCGAACCTGCCACCTTAGGTGTACGTGGCTGGCACCTTAGCCGGTTGAGCTATAGGCGCCGAGCCTCCATTGTAGTTTATTAGGTAAAGTTCAGGTTGCAGTGCGCCCTTCGCCCAGGGGACGTGCAGTATACCCTCACTTTGTGCACATTAAGTGAGAGCTTACACATCCCCCTTCCTCTTTTCCTTTCCTCTTCCTCCTTCTCCCCCCACTTGGATTTAATTGTGCTTTTCACTTTAGGGGCATGTAGTTGTTTATCTATTAGTATTATATACATTGGATACTTTTCCATTCTTGTGATATTTTACTAGGAAGAATGTTCTCCAGCTCCATCCAGCTGAATAAAAAGGTGTCAAGTCTTCACTTTTATGGCTGAATAGTATTCCATGGGATACTTACACCCCTGTTTATTAACCCCTCATGAGTTGATGGGCACTTGGGTTGACTGCACGTCTCTGTGATTGTGAATTGAGCTGTGATGAACATTCTGGTGCAAATGTCCTTATGAAAATGATTATTTTTTTCTTCTGGATAGATACTGGTAATGGGATTGTGGGGACAAATGGAAGGTTTACCTTTAGCTCTTTGAGGATTCTCCATGCTTTTTCCCATCGGGGCTGTATTACCTTGCAGGCCCCCCTGCAGTGTAATGGTGTTCCCTCTTTTTCCATCCATGCCAGTGGCGGCTTTGGGATTTTGGGTTGTGTGCTATTCTCACTGGGCTTAGGAGCTAAACCCACATCACAGAGATTTTCTCCCTGTATCATTTTTAAGTGTCTGCTGAATCTTGACCCTACCTGTTTTGTGTAATGCCACATTGTCAATACTTAAAAATGATATTGAAACTTGTCAGGCAGTTAGAATGCAAGCAAGAAATATTTGTTAAATAACTAAAGACCAGAGCAGTATTTAAGCAGGGCGGGAGCGGTTGTGTTTTGTATAGGGATGTGTGTGTGTGCGTGTGTGGGTGCGTCTATGTGTGCGTTTGTGTGTATGTGTGCGTAACTGATAATCAATGCAATTGCCAGCTCTGTGTTCAGTTCCTGTTGGGCTGAGAGCCAGTTATGTTATTGAATCAAAAGGGAAAATCGGTTGTGCCATGTGTTGCCAACAGTCTTGACACAGAGTTCATTACTTCTTTGTATTTTTTCGGGAAATGAAATATAGTTGCATCAAACATAATAATTACTCTGAATTTCCCTGACATTTTCCCGGGGGTACGTGGGAGTAGGTTCCCAATGCACAATACACAACAAGCAAATTCACAAATTCCCATTAGACGTTTGTGTTCCTTTTAAAACCTTGTTACTAACAGCAACAATAGTGGCTGCTTTTCTTTTCACCCATTCCTGTCTAGCTTCCTCCCGCTACAAATGTCCACCAAGGCCTCTAAACCACCCAGTTTTATGAGGCCAGGGAGTATAAGGGCCTCTCCAGAGCTGCACACTCACCTGCTAAAAACACACCGAGAAAAAGCAAACTAAACGATTGCTGGCTGTTGAGATGCACATATTAAATAATTATATATCTGTATCTAGTTACACATTAAGCAGGATTGTATTTTATATAAATACTTGTTTGCTGTTTAATATGCTACGTCCTTACTTACAGTAAGAAGACCTTCATTCAAAGTCAGGGTTTTCTGTGAATTAGAAATTCAGCCTGGAATTTGAGAGAGAGGCCTGAGAGTCAGGCGCCCAAATTCTACCCGGGAACACTTTCTATTGGTGAGTTTGGACAAGTTATTTAATCATTCTGAGTTTCTGATTCTTCCTCAAGGAAAAAAAGAAAGTAAATGGTAACAATTTTCACTTTAAATGATGGCTGGGGGCTTTTAGGATCCTCTCTGTAAAGTGTTCATTCCCTGGCTCAATACTTTATATGCTTTAATAAATGTAAACTTTCTTTACAAACTGTGCTTTTTGGTGAATTCCATAATCCCTATGTTTCAGTATTCCTTTGTGTCCTGGTATAATAATACCTCAAAAATAAAATACATTGTTACTTACTTCAGTCGTCATGATGTACTAGAGATCTCCAGGCCTTAGTCCTCCCGTCTACGGAAGCTCTGTACTCGTGAACCAACATCTCCCCACTG
This sequence comes from Galago senegalensis, assembly GCA_963575145.1. Lineage (NCBI taxonomy): Eukaryota > Metazoa > Chordata > Mammalia > Primates > Galagidae > Galago > Galago senegalensis. The sequence continues at coordinate 24,116 of CAUYTI010015547.1, read as the reverse complement.
CCTCCCCCTCCAAGTCTACTTCAAACACTGTTGTACGCTATACTGGACAATTATGAAGAGAGTTGATTTTATATGTTCTCATCACAAAAACATTAAGTATTCGAGGTGAAGGCTACATTAATTATCTTGATTTAACCATTCCACAATATATTTATAAACCAAAATTAATGACCTAGTCCACAGTGGGAGGCAGGGAAGGGGAGAGCAAAGAGAGGGTATGAGGGAGGGGGTGGGGAGACACACCTTTTGGGGGCAGGACACAATTATAAGAGGACTTTACCTAACAAATGCAATCAGTGTAACCTGGTTCTTTGTACCTTCCATGAATCCCCAATAAATAATAATAAAAAAAAGAGTTTTTAACTGAAAAATATCCTCACCCTTAAACATTTTAATGATCAATCAGATAGCTCAGGCATTGGAAGATGTTCACTATTTAGGGAAGGAAGAGTTTCAAACTGGGTAAAGATTAATTGAGGGCGGATTAGAACAGGAGCAATGAGGCCTCACCAGTCTCAGCACTCCCAGGGAGCTCTTGATGTAACTGAAATATTTTACGTTCATCACCAACATCTAATCACTTTGATGAGGGAAACACGCATAGGCAAGAACTTGGTCGTGACACTGGCACCTATGGGGCTCTGCCTTGTCCCACGCTTATTTGACCTATTTGTAATTCGGACCCTTTCCTACCCGGGAGTAGCTCTTGAGCGAGGCACTTAGGCTTGTCCTGGGCCTGGTTCTCATTACAGCGTTTGCTCCTGCAGTTCTTCTTTCCATGGGCTGTGAGGCAGGAAGTAGACTCCAGGTAACAGGATGCACTAAAACAGAACACCCAGATGCCTCCAAAGGGAAATTCTACAAGTAGATTCTGCTTCACTTTAGAGGCGATTTTCTCTTTCTCTTCCTTGGGCTTTCTGTGCCATCCGCCCCCCAGAAAGTTTGGATTCTAGAAACCAATCCCAAGACTGTTGTCCCAAACCTCATTTGTATCAGTAGTGGGAGGGAACCCTCCCATGCTCTGATGTTCCGAGCCAAGGCTATCTCTTTAGCTCATGGAAGAAGGATGTTTTTCCTTCTTTTGCCTCTGTGTTTGCTCAGAGATCTCTTTGAGAGCTCATGGATTTCTTCAGCTGCTGTAGTATCAAAAAATAGGGAAAAGGCAGGGAAGGGAGGGTGCCAGGGGCAGTTTCAAAGCTCATCTGCTCCCACAGCTGAAATTATCCTGTTCACTGGTGCCCAGGGACTGATTTCCCACCTGATTTTGTCATTAAACTCTTCTAGTTGCTTCAATATATTTTCCCCAAGGCCACTGCAGGGTTGCTGCTTCTCCTGTGATTAGAATTGGCCAATTGGCCCTCCCAACCTATTACTACCCTCTTCCTAATGATCTTATAATGGCTGCTGGGCTTCTCCAAGCAACCTGACAGATAAGGTTGTCAATTATGCAAACCTCAGATAGTGCCTTCTCACTTGGAACCATTTCTCACCTAGTTCCTGTTTTGTGAGAAGCATAGCCAGCCAGTAGCAAGATAAATGTTGATCTCGTATATATTTCCTCACTTTTCACATTGGTTTGGTCTAGAGGTCCAATACATCCATGAATTTTGATAAGGGTGGTAATAGTACTTTCTGCATGGATTGTGTGTTGATAGAATTACGTTAACTGAGTTAACGCATATAAGCATATTAGGAGATTGTCTTAGAACAATGGATCTTAGTTTTGTTAGCTATCACTGTTCTTATTCGAAACAAATATGGCTTTCTTCACCTTGTGCTCAAGGAAGCAAGTTTGACTGAGTGGGAGAAAGATTACCAATGAGGGAAAGACACTGGGAAATAGGGAAGAGTAAGTTGCTATTGATTTCATTTAATATTTTTTATTTTTCCATGATGAGGGCAGTGTAGTAAGGACAGAATCAGATGGGTTAGTATTTTGGGTCACATGTCTTACTGCCATGAGGAGGACATCCACATGAGCCTGGTGCACCTGCTTGGTGGGGAGGGGAGTAAAGTTACAGGAAACTCCCCCGAGGTCTGAGCAGAAGCTGGCTCCTCTCACATCGCTACCTCCTGGGTTAGTTCACCCGTGCACTCACTGGAACCCCTCTGGCGGCCGGCCCTCAACCTTGGTTGTGCTGTAGAAGCAGGTGCACTTTCCCATGGAACCAGGGCAGCTGCGAGCTGCGTCACCTGCACTCTACCACTGTCTCAGGCGAGTCCTCACCAGCTGTCACCCATCTGCACTTGGAAGCTTTTGTGGCTGAGCAGTGAGGAAAAATAATGAAGATAGGACATTCTATATGTTGTCTTTAATTGCAATTAATTGTCATCAATTATAAATTGCCTAGGTAAAGAACACAGCCTCAATGTGCACCAGGACTACAAATGGCCTCATATTTCAGTGGAACTTGCTCTTCTGTGTTCTGATCTAGTCACAGTGAATTTTTCTTCTTTTATTTTTAAGTATTATAAATACATAATAGTTACTCATACTTACGGGGTGCTTGAGATATTCTGATGCAAGCATACACTGTGTAGTGACAAATTAATGAAATCAGAATATCCATAACCTCAAGTATTGAGTGTATTCAGTGTAGCAAGAACATTCTAATTTCGCTCAGTTATTTTGAAATATACAATAAGATGTTGTTAAGTATATTGTTAAAACACTCAGTCCTATTCCTTCCATCTACCTAACTATAAATATATTTCATGTCACTATAAAAGTTTTGAGATAGACTGTGTTATCGTCCATTATTTCACTTTCAAGAAACACAGCTGACAGCTGCATCCTTTCTGAGTCACCTGTGCAGGGTTCAAGGTGTGCAGCTGTCTGGTGTCCCTGGGAGGGCTTCATTCATTTTCTTCTGTGGGGTAGGCATCAGCTACACAGCACAATTATTTTCTACAATTTTAAATGTGGGTTAAAGGAGTCTCAAAGCATTGAGCATTTGCAATAGGCTTTTAGGGATCTTCCTTCTTCCCACATGAAAATTTTTTACTGGTTTGAAGAATTTAGAAGAGGCAGAAGTTCACTGGAAGATAAGGAGAGGAGTGAGTGTCCGGCAATCACCATTATGAGGAAAACCCAGCCATTGTGGGAAAAAAACAGTTTACAAAACAATCCAGTGATGCTTAAGGACATTGAAGGGGCTCTACAGATTGGATTGCAGCAGTGTCCCAAATCCCACATGATTATCTCTGTGTCAGGAAAGTTTCATCCTGATGGGTGCCTCACACTTTGACAGATGAGAGAAAGAGCATCTGTGTTGCATGATATGAAGAAATGCTGGTCTGATCTGATTGAGGTGAGTCTAGCTGTGTTTCCGACATCGTAACTGGTGAGGGAACCCAGATTTATCAGTTTGATCCAGAGAATAAGCCTCAGGCAATAGTGTCCCCCAGCCCAGTGAAAATCCGCCAACAAAAGTCCAGTGTTCCCAAGTGTCAAAAGAAAATGGTGGCGATTGTGTCATAGCTGTTCCTCTGGAGCAGTGGTCCTCAGCCTTCCTAATGCCCCAAAATATTTTCATCTTTACAGAGCAGTCACAACCCACAGGTTGAGAACCGCTGCTCAGTGGCAGACAACAACATCATGGCTGCCCAAAATTTGGGGGCAGCTTTAAGAATGGCAGTCAAGGACGGGATGGCAGGGGACCATCTTGCACATGACAAAGCATCTGCCCACACAGCCAACATCACTATTCAGTTCCTGGAGTCCACAGAGGTTATATTTGTGGCTCATCTACTCTACAGTCCTGACCTGGCCCTGTGTGGCTACGTCCTGTTCCCTGCAGTCAAAAATCACACACATTGAAAAAAGTTTCTCCAGCCTCGAAGAAACTGTTCATGCCTACAAAAGCGAGCTCACAGCACTTGAAGAAAATGAGTGGAAAGAGTATGTTCAAAAATGGTTTACAAGAATGCCAAAGTGCATAGATGTCAGGATGATTATTTTTGAGAAAATATAGTAATCAAAATGATTTTCCTTTTTTTAATTTTTGTGAATCTCAAAACTTTTGCAGAGTGGCTGGCTAGGTCTTCCAGAGGTCAACGTTCTGCTGGGCAGGTAATTGGTGCAGGTTCTGTCTGTTAGGACTGTTAGTCCTCCCACGCTCCCTACTAAAACTTTGCCTGTGTTTCCTTCTGGCATTCTGTGTGAAGGCCAGGACCAATTTGAAGGATAGAGAGGAACCGTAAAATGGGAAGCAAGGGTGACAGTCAGAGGTTAGGAGATCTGTGCTTTGAGATGGAGTGAAAAAGCCACGAGCCAGGAAATGTGAGTAGCTTCTAGAAGCTAGAAAAGGCAAGGACGTGTTTCTCCCCTCCTGCCGTCAGAAGACATGTAGCCATGTAGACATCTTGATTTTAGCCCAGTAAAACCCAGTGTGGATTTATGAACTTGATATTTCCTACTGTCAGGCAGAGAAGGCAAAGCATGTTCCAGCACCAACCCCATCACCACACACAGAGAAGGCAGACCCCCAGAGGGTGGGGCAACACAGTTTCAAGTGCTTTCTGCCATCCAGTTCTTCCCTGCACAGTGCTGGGCTTCAAGGCTTACCTATCCACCCACCAGGAAAATTTGAGGATTTTCACCAGGATTAGTTGAGACAAACTCACTGTCCACACCCCAGGATAAATGCTATCTTCTCAGGAAATGTTATTCCATCTTCCCTTTTATGAAGTGAGCTATCTTTCACTTTCTTGTTCTCTGTAGAAATGTACTTTATTATTTGCTTTATTTTTCGTCTCATCCTTCTCCCTTTTTACGTCTGTCTTGGTTTGTCTTTTTTTTTTTTTTTTTTCTTTTTGGTCCGTCTCTTAAATATCAGTTCAGTTGATGACTGGGAAAGTCCTCACCTTTTTACACAATGTTGCTTTGCACACAAAGAAATATAACTCAGTATTTTGAGCAGTTGGAGTCAGACAACTGAGAAATCCTTGATTTTTTTTAAATTTAGTTTTTTACAATCCATAGCTAGTCCCCAAGAAATCCTGTTGGCTTGGCTTTGCCTTAGAACCTCCCTGAATCTGACTTGCTTCTCACACCCTTCCTGGATACCACCGTGTCCTGAGCCAGCGTTCACCTCTTGCCTGAACTATTGCATTTATTGCCCAGTTGCTCTCCCTGTACCCACCCTGCCCAGTATCAAAGCAATTCTTGTAAAGTGTGAGCCCTTGAAGGGCTTTCCTGCATTCTGCCCTGTGTACCACCCACCTCCCTCAGGATAAACATGACCTTAGTGTAGCAAGGTCCAACACAGAAGGGCCCCAGCCCTCATCTGACTTCATCTTCTACAACTTTCTTTCCTGCTCACTCTGTGTGGCCACACAGCCTTCTTGTTCATCCTGAAACAAGTGCTATTTGGGGGCATTCAGATCTTCTATTTCCACGTCTTGGAGTGCTGTTCTCGCAGTCAGCCACGTGGCCCGTTTCCTGACTTCCTCCAAGTCTTTCTTCAAATATCCTCAGTCAGGCCCATGCTTATCCATATTTAAAATTTCAACCCCTGCTATAGCACTGATGTTTTCCTGTCTAGTCTGTGTACCTTAATCTCCTGTCACATGAATGTCAGCCCCCACCCACTCCATGTAAGCTCTGTGAGAACAGGGATTCTGTCTGCTTCTACTTCCCAAGTTTCTCCCATGTGTACAGCAATGCCTGGCATAGAGTAAATGCTGAGAAATAAATACAGATTTTTCATTTTATACATTTACTTGGGAAGCATCATACCAGTTCATAAACTCACATACTGAGGTCTCTGCTCTCCACGTGGCCCTAGATGGCGGACCCTCCATCCGGCCAGTTGCCCAAGTCAGACTTTAGAAGGGGCCGTGCTCCTCCTTCTGGCATTAGGTGGTCATGGCCTCCTTCCTCTCGTGTGCCAGGTGCAGAGCTGTGCACCAGGGAAGTCCTAGTGGTAAAACAGAAACGTATCTTGCTCTCCTCAGCTCATAGTCAAGTAGGGGACAGCTAATCACAAAAGAGACAATGGTCACTTTACAATACTCCAGTTTTGTGAGAAGAGAGCTCTAATTGCAAAATATTAAAAGATAAGAGAAAAATACCAGTGTTAACAATATTATTGCCAATATTAGAAAATGCCTAAATAAAGCACACTGTCAGGCCCTGCACATACCGCACTTAGCACACAGAGTGTCCACCGAGCTCTGAGGGCCCTGTGAGGGGGGAAGTGGTGCTGTTATGCACATTTACTACTGAGGGATTGGGAGAATGGAGGGTCTCACGGCTTGTTTAATACAAAAAAAAAAAAAAAAGGAAAAGGAAAAGAAAATAAAATAATGGCCCAGCAATCAGGTTTTAGTGTCTTAACCACTGATTTTAGCCCAATAAATTCATTTCATTGTCTTCACTCAGTACATTGGAAGGTGGGCATTGGAACATCAAAGATTTTCTTTTCCTTTTTAGCTGGCCAGTCCCACCCCCAGACACCCCCTTTCATCCCCCACCTTTCCTTGTTTCTGGTAACACCCATTCTTCTCATTTCTTCCTTCAGTTCTAAGAAAGAGCATTGTTTTCTGCAGCCATTAATTTTCATGTTTGCACTGCCAGCTTTCCAATCCTGTGCAGCCAGTTCTGTGTGTTTGATCCCCCTCTACTTGAAATACTTAGTGTGATTTAATTTTCATGGCTAGACTTTGAATGATCCAGATCTGTGTGTGACTCTGATTTTCCCACTGACTTTATCCACCAAACATTTTATATTTCAGAAAACCAAGTTTCAGATAAGTGAAGCCACCTGTTTTTTAAGGTCAGGGATAGGTTTCATCTCCAGGGCTGACAACTTTCAATATCTGTCCTCAGGTCACAGGAGGCTTCTTCCTATTAAACATTCAATGACTTATTCATTCAGAGCTAGATGTCTCACTTAAACTGTGCCCTCCAAAGCCCTATTCTTGTCCTTGAAAATTTTCAATGTTTCACATATCATTTTCTTTCACATTTCATCAGTGACAGCTCTTCAGTCTTTCAATTTGTGAAAGAGTATGTCTGTTTAAGGAAAAGCTGATAGATTCTAGACCTTCTAAATAAAATGGTCTTATCATACTTGAAAACATCATGGTAATTAAACACACAATATAACTACACAATGATAAAACTTTAGTCCCCGTGAGATGCATGGATTGACTCTGAATGAATTTACTGAGATCCAGTTAAATGCCCATGTCTAGGCATAGGCATTGATGGGTAGAAGAACTGTATTTTGGAGATAGCTCCAAAGGAGAATAGTCCGTGTGGTCTGAGTAGATAGTTTCTGTACACAGTAACGTGAAGGAGGCAGAACTAGTGTTGACGCACATTCATTAAGCACTCCTCTCACTCGGAGTATGTAAGAGCCGTGAGTCTGGGAAATACATATGTGTGGAAAGGTGGATGAACTTATTTTGAGTTCTGGGCATAGATCCCCAGGATGCCACTGGCAGAAAATCCCAGAAACAAAAGTACGTACAATGAAGTTGAATAGCAGAGAATCGTTTCCATCTGATTCTGCCTGTCACTCATTAAGTGCTGTGATTTACGTCCAGTATCTCACTTTATTAAAATATCTGTCTTCATGCCCTCTCTAGGAATTGTAAACTACAGTTCAGTTTTTTAGGGGTGCAGATGGGGCAAACAGAAAGGATGTTTGGCTTGGTTTAGAGTCACAACTCCCCATGAATGTCTGAGTGCTGACCCACCTTTCATTTTGACAAACTTCAGAAACACAGTGTCTGCTGCCTTCACTGCTGTGCAGAATGTTATCTTCTTTGTCTCTACTCAGCACTACCAAGACACAGCTTGGGGAGGGGAGGGCAGCAAACCAGCAGATAAAAAAGGGCGGGAAATGACAGGTGGAAGGAAGCCATCTTGTTGTGTTTTGCTTTGCTTTTTAGAGAGAAGACGTGATGAAAATAGAAGGAAATTGTGGTGAGAAGTAGGGTAAGAGATGGGAGAGAGAGAGAGTCGATATCACTGAGATATTTCGCAACCACAAGAAGTAAATCAGAAAGCTCCTGATTTCCAAAATGATACGGCTAGAAAAAGTGGATATCGTGCAGGAGAGGCTGGTGTGCAGGACCAGGTGGCTCATTTTCTAATTTCTGAGGGCACAGTCAGCATGTTTTGTGGGAAGATGCTGACAGTAGCTGAAAATATTTAAAGTGTATCCCAGACTATATACCAGGGAGACAGTCCAGTCTCACACCTGAAAAAGACCACACAGACAGATGTGCAGGAGCCGGGGGCAGCCTGGGCTAGTGCTCTGTCTTCATCTCACCAGGGGCCACTTTGCACTCGGTCAGGTGTAGGGTCACTTAACACTTGTCTCCATGGGTCTCGTCCTGTCCCCCATCCTCACTGTGGAGCAGCTGCACCCGGGGATCAGGGATTGGACCCATTTCTATTGGCCAGTGCCTGAGCCAGGCTCCGTGTTATTATTCTGACTCTATCCTACCTGGTACATTTTCTGGGAAAGTCTAATGATGCATCAAAGGGGTGCTACCAACCCACTGAATTATTCCTATTTGTGCATCTCACGCAGTAAGGCCCCTCCCTAAGAAGTCAGAGCGAGTGAAGCACATACAACTTCACTTTGATCCAGCTCAAAGCCCCAGCCTGAATGCAGGCAGGGCCAGGCACCCAGTGGCTTTGACAGCTACAGTTGTTCTGTTGTGCTAATGGGCTCCTCTTAATGCTGAGAGATCAGCTTTCCAATTTGCTCAACAGCCCTGGGCCAGCTCTGCGAGGCCTTATTGCTCCACTCAAGCCAGGCTGACCGCGAGCACGTCCTGAGTACTTCGTGCGAATAACCCTTCTAGGACTCCCTGTGCTCCCATTATTGACTGAGGCAGGTCCCGAGCCTGGATAATTGCCTGTAGAAGGCATCGATGCTGATAATTAGTACTGGCCGAGAGGCAAATGTGGCCTCTGAGAGTGACCATGTTGGCCTTGGAAGCTGTTTGAGGGAAATCCAACCTTGTCTCCATCTCCACTGCTCACTCTTCCTGTCTGAGAGTGTGGGACTGCTTTCCTGGCTCCCGTTTTCTTGTTTTCTCTTCCAGAATTTCACAATTAAGCAGCTTGCTAAGAATGGCGTGCTTTCTCTCCCTTCTATATTTTTTGAGGAAAAGTCTTTGCTTTGACATCCATGTTTCCCTGAAGAATATTTTTTCTCATCAGTAGGGAGGCAAGTGTGGGCTTTGCAGTTAGACCAAAATCTGTTTGGGGCCCAGCTCTGCCCCTTACTGAGCTATGTGAGGTAGACAGAGTCATCACTTAACTTCACGATACCTCAATTTTTCCATCTGTAAAGTGGGGTAAAGATCGTCTCCCTACGTAATAGAGTATTGTGAGGATTACTGAGCAAATGCAGAAGGCAGATGAGGTGCTTACAGCAGCCCCTCTGCTGATGTTAGACACAATTTACCCCAAGGTTGGGCTTTACTTGCAGGCTCAGTTCATAGAAAGTCCAGTTTTGAAATGTAAATTTTACTATTTTCAGGTATGGTGAGGCCAACAGATCAGGAGATGACTGACACTAAGAAAATGACATGCTATATCTACAGTTCCTGAGTGGAGAGGGCAGGCCAGGCCTTGCAGGGCACCTGTGTGGGCCAGAGTAGAGGGAGCAGGAGGACATGGGAGGAGCCGCTGCTGGGCTCCGTGGGGAGAGCGAGTGAAGGCAAGTAGGTGGGTTCAAGGTTGGCTAGTGTGAATAACGTCGGCAGGCTCTGGCGGGTAGGGCCTGCCTCTGGCTGTCTAGCACCTGGTTCTGGGATGATGGTGGCAGGAAAATGAAAAGGGGGTTCAGAGTATGAGAGCCTGATAAAAGGGTTGTGGGGGCCTTTGGTTCTGGGCTGCTGACCTGGCACATGAGAGAAGTGTTCTTAGGTGGGTCTTTCACCATCCAGCTCTGGGAAAGGCAGTCTCTCCAGGGTCAGAATAAAAAACATACAGAAAATAAAAAGGTATGATTAATAGAGGATATTTCTCAGATATGTCTATAAATAAAAAAGGAGCCTTAATGACATGAGGCATCCTGCCCCACAGCTCCTGAGAACCATAGGACATTTGCTTTATCCCTTGGGGTCTGAAGGTCCACATCCCTCTGGGAAGGCACCTCGAGCCCCTTGCTCTCCACTTCCCGTGTCAGTGAGACTTTTAAGTCCTTGTTTTGCTTCTGATTATAATGATAATGGAGCTAGTATTTCACAATTAAATATTGAGTAGCTGCTAGTTTCAAATATGTTTTCTTCATGGGAAGGAGCTATCATTCTCTTTCTGGGTGCCTACCTTGTCTTGCTGAATTTATGTTTCCCCTCTCCTGTTTCTGCAGGACAGCAAGAGTGAGCTCTTCCAAATGCAAACACAATCATGCTTAAAATGATTTCCCATTGCTCTGAGGAAAAGGCCCACATCCTCTGCCTGGTCTGTAAGCAGGCTGGACCAGTCCCCGCCTTCCTCACAGCATCAGCTGATGCCACACGCTCCTCTCCTCATTCCCTGCCTCAGCCACATTGATTTTCTTTTCTTTCTTCCTGGGAACCAGGTTCCTCTCCACCCAGAGAATTTTGTGTATATTTCTATCACTTGGAGATACAGTCTCAGAACTCAGCCCTAAATTTTCACTCACCTTAAAATTGTTCAAGTACCTTTCAATACTCAGAAATCTATTGAAGAAAACTTGTTTTGATCACCCTAAGTCAGGTCAGGACCCTTAACACTATCATGACGCCCCACATTTCTGTTTTAACATAGTTGAATTAAATAGTTAAATTTACACATTTAATTTTGCGTTTTAAACATGTCTATCTGTTGGCTTATAAATTGCGTTAAATTAGGGTATATTCTTATTTTGTTTAATTCACAACCTTTAGTGCATGATGCCTGACATGTATTTGGAAAGTCTCCTGGATATTTATCCCAAGTCTTTTAAATTTTTTATAGAGATTATTGTTAAAATTAACTTCTTCTTCTCTTGTGAATCCATGGCAATTTCCTTGAATATGTACTGGAGATCTAACGGCTTTTGTTAATTTTTAAGAAAGTATATTAACATTTGTACTACATTGACGTTTATAAGAATTTAATGAAATCGTGTTTGTAAAAACATTCTGTAGATGACAATGTGGCATACAAATGTAATGGATATTATTATAAAAATCAAAAATACATTTGTGAAATATGGTCTTCATTCAAATCATAACCTCTGTGTGTTCCATAAATTATTCATTTCAATGTGATCTATTTCAAGGTACTTGGTAGCTGTTATAAGAGCACTCAATTATGATCTTTGAGCTTATGATATAAAAAATTAGAGAAAGAATATGATATTCAAGTCTCATCATCCCCTTCTGAGTGAGATGAGCTGACTAGCAGAATGTCTGATCAACAGTCGTCTTGACAGAGTTCTTTAAGTGTAAACCCACAGTGGTAAGTACTCACATACAGTAGCACAGAACACAGAACAAGGATAAAAGTACTAATGAGAAGACTTAGGTCTAAGTATTTGAAGACCACATATTTTTACCATGACCAGAGCAGTGAGAAAAGTGTAACTTATCAGTCGTCTGAGCCTAAGTTATTCTGCAGTAACAGATGAATGTAAGTCCTTCACTGTCACTGACCTGTATGTCTCAGTGTCCTTTGCATTTGCTGCTGATTGTCTTTGACTCCACCCTGTGCACTCTTCATTCCCCATCATCCCATGCAGCTCCCCCCTGGGGCAGCTCCTCCCTGGGGCAGCTCCCACCTGGGCAGCTCCTCCCTGGGACAGCTTCCACCTGGGGCAGCTCCTCCCTGGGGCAGCTCCCACCTGGAGCAGCTCCCACCTGGGGCAGCTCCTCCCTGGGGCAGCTCCTCCCTGGGGCAGCTCCCACCTGGGGCAGCTCCTCCCTGGGGCAGCTCCCACCTGGGGCAGCTCCTCCCTGGGGCAGCTCCTACTCCCACACCGGAGAAGAGACTGATGACAGCCCCTGGGGACCATATGTTTTGTTTTGGCAATGGATACATGAGTAAAAGTGACATGTGATACTTCTAGGCAGAGATTTTAAGAGCCATAAAAATCCTTCCACAGAAGCCACAACAGCTTAAACAAAATCAATCACAAATAGAAAATGAGACGGAAAATCGAGTTGACATGTGATTGAATTTGGGACAAGAGAGAACATAGGAAAATTTACTCAGATCAGGGGTTTTGTATATTTTTTTATTACGTTTTGTTTTTCCTAACCAAGCATAAAGCTGTGTGGTGCATGAGAGAAATGAATCTAAAGAGACAAGAGCCTGATGGCAGCCTCTGAGTTAGCTGACGCGTCAACTCCCCCAGCACTGTCGCCTTCCAGAAGATGCTGTGCCCTCCACGGGCATCGGTTGTTCCTGCTCAGTCACCTCTCAGACTCACTCGAGGATCCTTCCCCAGCTTCTTCTGGAATCCTTCCCTGATGTTCCCAGCCTGGGATACGGACCTTGCTCCATTGCTCTTCATTCAGCCTGTGGACCTTTTCTAAAGTACATGGCAGACAACTACTACCTAAAAATATCTGTGTCACTAGCCCATGCATTCTTTACAGAGGTGATACCATCTAGGGGTAAAACTCAGTTCTTTGGGGCCAGTAAAATATTAAACCTCACATATTATAATAATCTGTGGCCCTCTAACAGGCCATTTAAAAAGCCATAGTACATAAACGTGGTGGGCAATTAGGAAAAAAATGTACAAAAATGTCTCATAGAGAAATGTTACTGTAATAAAAAGAAGGAAAGGTTGAGAGACACTGCACTGGACTCAGTTTTATTCAAACAGATCAACAAGATCTGACAAGCTCCCTTTCATAGTGGCTGGCATATGCCACAGGCCTCGTGAGATTGAAAAGTGGATGAAGATCTTAGGATCAAGCATGACATACTGAACAAGACCTTAAAGGAATTTACTCTTAAAACTTACTCAGATGAGCCCACCTGACTCAGATGGGGTTGGTTCCATAGAGGATATTAGACCGAGTCCGCAGGGGACAAAGATCCAGGTGTGGGAAGTTGGTATTTGATGGCAGAAGCAAGGAACCAGACAGGGACTGACATAATTTTTGTGCTTTTTCTCTTTTTAATTATCCGAGAGGGAAAAGAACCATAGAATTGTCATCCACTCCTGTGATTCCATCTTGACCTTTTTACACTGATGTTGTCTTGCCAACAGCCTAAAAAGTGGTGACAAAAGAATGCAGAACTTTAGAAATTGGTAATAAACATTGATGCATGTAAAATCAATTCTCGTTGGCATAATTTGAAAGGACAGTTCATCTTCTTGTAATTAAAAACAGTCATGAGGTTTGAAGCGCTGTGTGTTCTCACCTGGGAAACGTTTTACATTTTAATGAGGGGCTTTTCTCCTGGATAGAGGAAAGATTTCCCGATTATTGAAAAAAAAAAAATCTTTGCTGAAGGTGACAGGAGTGCAATAAAAACATTGCTGGGGAAGGACCCGGAGAATCTGTATTTCCTTTCTGTGTGGCCCCTCTGCACGTGCTGTGAGTCCGACCAAGTTGCTTCATCCTGAGAGTCAAGTCTTCCATGGAGAGCTTCAGCAGCAGACGTCACCAACATACACTGAGCAGGCCCTGGGCCCCGTCTCCAAGCCATGTGTTGTGCTGAACAGTGGATGTGAAAGCTTCTTGAAGTATAAAACTGTGTTGGTAATAGAGGTTCCAGATACTTCATCCACTTTTCCTGAATCACACATTCCATCATCTTTTCTCCAACAGTCCCTGTATTTTGCCATCTGTTATTAACTGAGACACGTTTATAAATTGAATTTTGTTCCTATTTTTATTTAAGTATTTTACTTGCAGAATTATATAAGGGGCACTGCGAACATTTGAAAAATCAAGAGAAGTACACTCGCTAATTAAAAACAGCATACTAATAAAAAATTCCATGCATATTCACACTCATTAAAAGAAATATACTATCACTAATATACAGACCAATAAAAAAATAGTTCCAGATCTGCATTCTTCCTCAAAGTGCATTCTACATGGATCTACATAGTCTGTATAAATATTTTGATGTTGATATGAGTTTCGAAAACTCTTTCATGTTTGGTTCCTCTCCCAGTTTATTCTATATTCATATTTAAGATAGTTACAAAGAAATGTAAGTTACTATCTACATTTCAATTTAAAACATTGTAACAGAATTATTGTCTACGTGTTATTTATAATCAGCATTCACAACTTCTGCGTGACCGTGTAGGTTATGCCTGTAACTGTTTCACCAGTTGCTTTTCAGCCGTTTATGTTGCTTGTAGGATTTTTATGTTACATCAGTGCTCCAGAGGAAGTAAACACCCCGATGTATGTGGCCTTCTTTACATAGATCCTCCAACACAGGTTCACTGGAACACATATTGATAGGAGTTTTAAAGCATAAATTTTTTTAATGGATACTAATAGTAGCTGATTTATATTTACCAGAACTGAGTTCTATGTTTTTTTAAAACAAATATACACTTGAGAATAAGTTAATGATATTTTCATTCAACATTTTTACCAGAGACATTTGCGATTTCCAGATATCTGGGTCAGAATGAGAGAACTGAAGTTACCATCTAAAGCTTTGATAATTATTACCAAGACACTTGGCATCTTTTTAAAGATTTTTTTTCAATATTAAATATATGGTTCCTTCTGAAGTGATGGGCCTTGCTAAACTTAAAAGAAAGTAAAAACGTGATTTCATTTGGCTTTTTAAAATACAGAAAATAACTCCAGGATCCCCTGTTCATAATTTCATGACTGCACTAGATGGCCGTGCTTGGGAACCTCAGACACGTGCCTTCATGCATATGAAAATTCTGTACTCACACTGTGGGTACGCTGGGAGAAGCAGCATACACCAAGTGTGTTCCAGGGGCGGCATATATACTAGAGAATGAAAACTGAGGCTCAAAGTGGTTAAATTGTTACACACGTAGGTTGACACTGGTGAAGGCAGTTGCTCCATTTTCAGACTTGCTTTGAACATGTCCAGATATTTTATGCCAGAGCCTAATGACAAGGATACGCTTATCCCCATCCTTCTACATTAACTGCACAAGCTTGGCTCACACCGAGCTGGGGAGAGAGAGAGGTCTTACCAAACGGCAGGTGCATGAGAACATTCTGGATGGGACGCCCAGAGTCCTGTGACTCACCACCAAGCGGCGCTTGGTTACTGTGATTGTTGGTTCCTTTTGCTGAAGGCAGCTGTTCCCATAGTGACTCCACCAGTCCCGGCAGCATCAGCTCCGCTGTAGATAGATCTTCGCACCTTGGGGTGTCCCATCCAGAGGGAAGACACAGCACTTTCTCCTCTTGTGAGTCCCACTGGGTTTCTTTCAGCCACCCACAGACGTGACCAGGTGATCCACTCTACACTTACACCTGACAAGTAACCTTTCAAATGTTAAAACCAATGATTTTGTCATCATATGTAAATTTCTTTATATAAATGTAGGTTTATAGGACTTTTGTGATGAGTCTAAGTACTTCTTACAAAATTTCAGTTCCACAGTCAGAGGGATTTTTCCTGGGATTTCCGCAGCACACCAGAGTTCCACAGATGCATCTTTCTGTTCACTAATCCTAGCTCTCTCCTCTCAGTAATTACCTTAAATGTTGATAAGACAATGGATTTCAGAGTAAGAAAGAAAAACAGTTTGACCTGCAGAGAAAGTTTCGGAGATTTACTTTTGGTTAAGCCTCTCTCCAGTGGTGGATGATCACTTACTAAGAAGCTGTGCTCTGGAGAGCGGACTTGAGTTAAAACCTAGTCGTCCCCACCTGTGAAGGTGTGGGCATCCCTCAGCCTCTCTGTCCAATGCCTCCTCCTCTCTATGGAGGGGTGGCTTACTCCCCCCACTGACTATGATAATTAAAGGCAAGTAAGGTGCATAGCATGGGGTCTGCCCTAAAGGACACCAAGAACTCATGGGAGAGTAGCTAATAGCAGTAATTGTCTTTTAGAGGCTTTTTGTGAAGTATATCCACAGAGTCAATCTCTCTCTCTCTCTTTCTCTCCCCCTCCCAAAGCCCTTTCAATTCTCCAGTTAGATATTTCTTTCTTTGTTTTTTTTTCATTAGACTCCAACGTCCATGACAGTAAATCAGCAACTTAATAAATAAATGATATTGTACCTCATAAAATTCAGGTGATACTATCTGAACTACTTGGGAAAATGATTGAGTTTGAAATATTCAGATCAATAAAAACATGAGTCTACAGGGCAAGGATAGAATGTTATTTTTTTAAGAAAGATTTGAAATACAAAACCAAATAAAAACTTTAAAATTGAAAATTTGTAGTCACTGAAATAGCCACAACTACAATAATTTAGAAAAAAAAACAGACGAATTTAATGGCAGACTTGAATTAGAATAGCACATTAGAAGGTGAGTATGAGAAAGAATTCAGAGCCCACTCAGACCCCTGGGTGGAAAATGCAAGGAAGAGGAGACGTCAGCACTGGAAAGAAACATCAGACCTGCTCCCCCACGTCCAGAACGCCTTCCTTCCTCTTCCTTCTTTTCTTCCTTTTTCTGCTGGTCCTCCTCCTTTGCCAGGTTCTATTTCCCCGTAACTGCCCTTTTATAGCTTGCGAAACACTTCTAAATGCATTATCTTATTGTATCTTCACAGCAAATCTTTGAGGTAATTGCATTTGAAGTTCTTAATCTCCATTAAACAGATGAATTAAATGAGAATCTTCAAAGGAAAAAAAAAAAGCAGAAAGTGCTGCTCAGGCCCAAACCAACTTTCATGTATTTAAAACCGACTTGTACACAGGGCACTGGGGATAAGTGGTTCCTACCAGGGGCCAGCAGGTTCACCTGTTGGGAGACACCTGTTATTCTTCTCAGGTTGCTTGGAGGGTTAAAATGTCATGATTTAAAAATACAGTAAACTACAAATATTGTGAAGATCCTGATGCTGACAGGACCTCCTGGAGACGGTGCTGTGTGAGGCATTTTGACGATGATGACCTGTGCTGGTTATGGTCTCCGTCTGACCCACATCCCATTCATAATTCTAAGTCCTAAGCTGACTCCCCTCTGTAACCTCTGTTGCCCCAACTATAGATAAATGATTTTTCTTAGAGCCTTTTAGTAGTTTAGTTTAGCCCCAAAGAAAAATATTCAGCCTACATCAAATGGTGCTTTAGAAGCCTTCACATTATCTGCTTTTTCGATCCTAAACGTCTCGTCTGGACCTTCAAGTACTTTCTGACCTTCTTGGTTTCTGGCTTTGTGACTCACTTCTCTGGCCACTATCTGCCCTCACTGCTCAGGTTCTCAGAACAACTTCTCTGGACTTACCTGTTGTTTTTCTCCTCAAACGTGATTGCAATTTATAATTTGGCTTTGCACCCATTAATTATATGGGATAAATTATAGGTTGATCAAGCTGTGTCTAAAATCTCAGGATTTAAGATTATTACAAGTGCTTATATCACAATGCCTTACGCTTTTCCACATGCCTGTTAGACTGGCAGGCTGACTTTGTTCAACCACCTGTAAGCGCAGGGAGCTCCTTACCACAGGTGATGGTGCTTATGCCACGGCACAGACCTAACTGATACAGATTAGAAAATCTTTTCTTACACAGCAGTGCTACTTTCTGCCTGGAACGATCTCCCTTCCCTTCACTGTCTTCCCCAAGCTCATCAGACTTCAAATCTCAGACCCTGTTGTCCTCAAGTTAGGACATAAGCAGTGCTCCTCCTGTGATCTCTCCATGTTTGTGAAAGAAGCCTTCATTACGGCTCAGACTACATTGTGTTAGACTGTGAACACATTTATAGAAAAAGGCAGGTTTTTAAAGTTTTATCTGTCAATGAAACCTAAAAACAATGCTGGACACAGTCCGTAAATATTTGTAGAATCACCAAGGAGTAACTGAATGATGAAATTGAATGCATACATGAATGAAAAAGGAAGTTTGTCTCTGAATGTGGCTCTCTAAGAAAATTACCCTCTGCATTTGGAAAATGTGAGATTTGCTCCAGAATAAATTAAATGGAAAAAATATGGCAATGTACCATGGTGAATGTATCTTTTATCCATTAGATCATAATGGGTAAGGTGACCTCTAATTTAAAAATGATACTTTAAAAAGTGCAAAACGATGTACTTAAGATTTGCAACATAAAATACGCCGCCATAATCACCGTCTGTGCTATGAAACTACGGAGCTAGATTAAGTCTGACATTAACAAGAATCCTAACAAGGCATTACCTAGCAGAATCGCAGGTAAGTTTCAGAAACTTCAGCTAGCTCCTAAAACACCAGCATTTAACAGAGTTCTTACTAAGATAAGGCCAAAGATACCTTTTAATTCTGTTAAGACTTTGTTGTAAGAGAAATTCAAAGTATGTAGAAAAAAGGAAAACAAGGGGAAAGTTTTGGTCCTGTGTGAGTTGGTGAGCAGGGGGGTAAAGTGTCCAAATGTCTACTGCTTACAGCTCATGGTGGAGAAAAATAGGCTTGCCACAAATGTTGCAATGTTGTTACTTTTGCTGATATTATTGTTATTATATAAATTACCAATAAATGGCATTAAGCTAATGCTGATTCTTTGGCATGTGGTATAGCGTCTAATCTTCACAGTACTGTTGGTTATACTCCCATCGTGAATGAGGAATAAGAGGTTCAGAAAGGTTAAGGTACATGCCCAGGACCTCACAGCCATTGACAGGAGTCAGGCTGAACAGAGGACGTGCTGCTTTCCCGAGTCCTGTTGCCCGCGCGTGTGTCTTTCTCAGGAAACACACTGTTGTTTTGCTCTGTCTGAGACTGGGTAATACAATTCTACTTGGATTTGGCTATGTCGATTTGGTTACATTACAGAAGGAAATCACAGGATACGTGTCGTGGGTCTGGATACCTTCATCAGCCACACAAAAACGTCATCCCCCTTCTTTCTCACTTGCAACCGTGTGGATGCAGGTCACGTGCCTATCAGTCAAGCAATTCCTGCATTCACTGAGAATTATCAAGTGGTTTAGCCCTGATAGGGCAATAGAGTTCACTTATACATTCTCCCACAGATCTCTGTGAAATAAGGATAGTACCCATTTCAATTAGTCAAGAATAGGAGTACATGGGAGTTGAAGTGATTTGTCAAAAACGAATCTACGATGTCGTGGACCTTGACTAAGTACTTTGTAAATTCACTAACAATTCCTCTCCCTTTCTTTGGGGACTTCCAGGTGTCCAGCATAATACCAGACATTCACAGGGAAAAGGAGACAGTGATTCAGGATGTCTGCCCTCGAGGAGGATCGTGATACTGTCCGGTAGCATTTTAGCTAAGCCTTAAAGAAGCCTTGACTTGTATCAGCACACATGTGGGAAGAGTGTAAAATAAGAGGAAGTGACCCCAGGACTTTCTCTGTGGGCTGGTTGCCTACAGAGTCACACAGGGCCCTGTGCTCAGAAGAGGCTCCGACTTGGTTTCATGTTCTATTGCTGCTAGCTCAAAATTTGTCATACTCTTTGACCAAGGGATCTTGCATTTCCATTTTCACTGAGCCCTGCAAATTAGGTAGCTGGAAAAAGGACAGCAGCCCCGTCGGCCCAATAGCATCATCCAGCAGCAGGTGGCTAATCCAGGGCCGTATTCTAGCTGGAATAGAGAGGATCAGCCCTGCAGACCCCAAAGGTGTTTTATGTAACTCGTATATTATACATTTGAATATTCTGTGAAAATTTAGCTTGATACAAAATTAGTTTTCGTGTCTTTTGCCAACTATTATAAACTTCTCAAAAAAAGAGAAACAACTATTTATTATAACAAATGGTGGCTATAAATTGAATTATTTTTCACAGGGCAATGCACACATACATTCATATACATTTTGTTGGACTATTTAAAAATATGGTTCAAATATCATTGAACTTAAGCCTTAAGTATTTAACCATACGTATTTTAGTAATAAGAGAATTTTTCTACATTACCTTAAAATTCATTGATATCATTTAAAATTTCTTTTAATCCATTATAGGATGTAATACACCACTTAAAGTTTAAAAAATAATCTATAGTTATAATTAATACAAAGAAGTACAAACTTCCACTTTTGAAGATGACAAATACACCCCTTGTCAAACTGAAAAAGCTAATTAAAGGGGAAGAAGGAACATACACTCTGCCTTTTTGAGGAGGAACTATAGTCCATACTCAGTTGATGAGTATGTTGGGTTTTTTTAACAGAAGAATGTCAGACAATCAATGTAAAATAAAATGATAGAATTACAAAACGACAATTTTACAAGTGAAATAATTCAAGCAGGGATCTTTAATGGATGCTTAAAATCCTTGTGTGCAAGGCAGTTTAGAAAAAGATTATTTACCCAAAGCAAGATCATCCTGAAAGACATTTTCCCAAAAAAACCACATTTATCCTAAATCTAACCAGACGTTGGTCTTAACATCTACTTTATGGGAAATTAAGCAGATAGAGGATCAAGTAAAATTACACTGTGAGGGAACTATCAGATGAATCCAGAGGGTGGGAGAGGTCACGAAGCGTTCATTGGTTACTTAAAAAAAGGTCAAAATCATGAAGAAAAGATGAAGAGATATTTTGTAGTTTAAGTGTAAAATATAACATTATGTGGATTTTTCATCATGTGTCATTGGCAAAAAAAAATACATTCATATAAGTATTTTACTTTGCATGAATGTTTTTTATTAACATGTGTTAACAATTAAATTAACAGATGCTTAAGGTTTCCTTTTTCATTGTTTGATTACTGAGGAGGGCTTCACTTGAGATCCAAGCGAGGACGCTGCCATGACCTCCAATAATGGACACTGAATTTTTTTTTAAATTTCTAAATTCTTATAATGACGAATGTTACTTATTTTACATATTGTCTTCACCTGTTCCTTAAGTTATAGTGTATATCTAATTTAATTTTTTAATTTAATGTTTATTAAATCTATTAAAGTTTGGCTTCCAAATGTTCTTGGAGTCAAAGTGTCAAATAAAAGAAAGATAAATCTGAAAATCATTCACATTCATCAGTGAGCCCGGTGGAAGCCCAGTGCCATATGGTGGAAGCTTTAAGAGGAAGGGAGAAGATGAGATCTTTGGGTTTTGAAACTAAAAATTGATTCAGTGAAGTTTATTTAAATTTTCCCTCCTCTTCACCCTTCTATAGTCTTCATGGTACATATGGAGTGTGAGGAGAGAGCAAGATCCACTGAGTTTTATTTATTTATTTTTCATCACATAGGGCCTTTACTGTGTTCATACACATACACCTTATGTTGTTTGTTGAGTGTTTTTATCATAAACAAGTGTAGTCAAATGCTTTTTCTACATCCACAATAGTTTAAAAATTTAAGATACACAGGAATAAACTTCATTAAAAAAGCAAAAGACATATACACAGAAAACTATAAAATATAAATACATAAATTTAAATAGACACAAATAAATGAAAAGTTATCTTGTATTAATAGACTAGAATACCAATTTTGAAATGCTCACTGTACCTAAACTGATCAATAAATTCAATACAATTTCTATCCCCTATATCAATGATATTCTTTACAAAACAGTTTTTTTTTTTTGAGACAGAGTTTCATTTTGTTACTTTCAGTAGAGTTCCATGGCACCACAGCTCACAGCAACCTCAAATGCCTGTGTTCAAGCAATTCTCCTGAGTAGCTGAGACCACAGACCCCCACCGCAACAGGCTGGAGTGAGACCCTGTCTCTAAATGGCCTGGAGTTTTATGTTTTTAAGTCCTGATGGAATTTGAATTGTGAAAGTAGGCTTAGGATGCCTATTATCTGCTCAAGAAATGGACACAAGTCATGAGAGCCACTTCTTCCTCCAAGATTCCAGAAACTAGATCCAAGGAGGTTTTGCTACATCACTTTAGGAGCTGACAGGCAATGGTAACTTAGTCAAGCTACTCTTAGGACATTCAACAAGGAATTCAATGAACTGCATTCAAACTCTGCCTGATTTCAGTATCTGAGAATTCTGAGATACTGTGAGAAATGGATTTGTGATCTCTTATTTCTATGCTTAAAAGACTTGGAATTATCAACATTGCCATAATTAAAGGTAGAAATAATAAAATAAGTTCTTCATGCATTGAGTTAAAGTTAGCAATATTTATCTGGGAAAGCAAAAATGAAGTGGTGGCTAGACCTAGTTCAACTTTGATTAAACTAGTCCATTTCTCTGGTTCAGGCGTGACAACCTTTTCAGAAACTTGCCTGCTATATTCTGTGTGGTAATAAACTATTGTTACTTTTATTTTCAGCCTCCTTCTCATTATTCAAACAACATTAAAAAAAATAAGGCACAAACCAAACATGACTATTCTAGTCCCTTTGCAGATTTTTAGAGTGCTTAGAGATGATTATGATTAGTAAAAACCATTAGACTAAGAACTTGCTGAAACTTGCTCACTTTTGATAAGATCATTCTCCATATACCTACTCTTCATATATCGAGAAACTTCAAATGAAATAATATTAAATTACTCTGAATTATATCACTAAGTTGACTCAGGAGGAGAGGCTCCTGCCTCCTCAGGTTCTGCAGAAGCATTTTCTTCAAGAGAAGTATGAGTCTTGTGTTAGTTCATTTTCTTCCAGAGTGAATCTTGTGTTATCTCTCTGCTATTATCTCCTCTACTGCTGGTTGAAGAGAGCCACCACCAGTCCAGGGAAATACTACAGATGAAGGACGGAGGACGGAGGTGATAGAGATGTCTGCTGAAGCATGGTGGATTCTGACTCAAACACGGTGCTTAGTTTTATTTTCATTATCAATGTCATTATTGTATGTAAAGCTTATGTTGGTTTTATTGAGGTATAGTTAATATATAAAGAACTGCACACAGTTGATTTGTACAATTTGATGACTTTGGACAAAGCCAAATACCCGTATTACCAACACCACAATCAGGGTAAAAATATCCCACAATTTCCTTGTGCCCCTTTATTTGTGTCCCTGTGTGTGTGTCTGTGTGTGTGTGTGTCTCTGTGTGTGTGTGTTATGAACACCTAACATGAGACCTACCCTTCCGACGGTTTTGAAATGCGTAACAGTATATGGTTAGCTACAGGCCCTGCGTAGTTCAGGTCTCTGGAACCTATCCATCTAGCATAACTGAAACTGCACACCTCTCAGGAAACTCCCCATTCGCTCACCTCCCAGCTCTTGGCAGGCACTCTGATATTTGCTTCTCCCAAGACTCCAAATATTCTAGATACCTCAAGTGAGTGGAATCATGTATTATTTGTCCTTCTACAACTGGCTTATTTCACTTACCATAATGTCTTCCATATTTGTCCACATTACAAATGGCCTAATTTCCTTTTCCACAAGGCTGACTCTCACACTGTTTGTACGGTTCTTCTGTGGATGGATATGTAGCTTGCTTCCATGTTTCGTGATTGGGAATAATGCTGCCATGAACACAGAAACGCAGGTATGCCTTCAGGATTCTGATTTCAGTAATTCTAAATATATACCCAGAAGTTCTGGGTTACAGGGTGGTTCTTTTTTTAATTTTTGGAGTAACCTTCATCTAGTTTTCATGGCTAAGTTTTCATTTAACTTTCCTACTCTAATAGTGCCTACAAATTCCAATTTTTCCAAATCCCCACCAATACTTGTTATCTTTTGTTTTTTGATAATAGCCATCCAAGTTTTGATTCAAATTTTCCTAGTAAGTAATGATTTTAAGCATATTTTCATATGTCTGTTAGGCATTTGTATGTCATATTTGGAGAAATATCTGTTCAAGTCCTATTTCCATATTTTAGCCAGATATCTTCATTTTTATTTTAGGTTATTGCCATTAAGATGTAGGAGTTTCATGCATATTTTTATTTTTTTTTTTTATTTTTATTTTTTTTAAGTTTTTTTTTTTTTTTTTCTGTAAAGTCTCTTTTTTTTTTTAGAGACAAAGTCTCACTTCAGGGCCCTCAGTAGGGTGCCATGGCATCACAGAGCTCACAGCAAGCCCCAACTCCTGGGCTTAGGTGATTCTCTTGCCTCAGCCTCCCGAGAAACTGGGACTACAGGCGCCCGCCACGACG